>PVJA010002401.1:33644-107852 GCA_004027025.1 Myocastor coypus | reverse complement strand
TTTTTTTTTTTTTTTTTTTTTTTTTTTTTTTTTTTTTTTTTTTTTTTTTTTTTTTTTTTTTTTTTTTTTTTTTTTTTTTTTTTTTTTTTTTTTTTTTTTTTTTTTTTTTTTTTTTTTTTGTGGGACCAGGGTTCAAACTCACGACCTTGCACTTGCCCAGCAGGCACTTGTGCCTCGGAGCTATCTCCCCAGCCCCTCTCATTAAGTTTTTATATGAATTTTTCCTGTATATTCAACTATCTTACAAAAAGTATAAGGTAAGGAAAGTTTTTTTTTCTTATTCTACACAATATTCTTTGATCTTTAATTGTATACGAATCAGAACTTTGTAAAAGAAAATTATCAGTGGCAGAGAAATACTGAAAAGAGCATTCCAAGTCTGGGAATAGTTTCTATTTTGCCATGGAAAAATAAAATCTCATTCATGGACAATTCTTAAAAGGCCATGAACAGAGTAAGGAACTTTAATGAGTCTTAAACTAAGGTCATCTCTAACTTTGCCTTTTCAAATCTTTTTTCTTTTTCATTTTGAAGAGATAAAAGATAAACAATGAAACCAAGTTTCAGAAAAGTTTAGTAGGACAGTTACAATAGTTGACACATTACATATTGTCTTCATCATAGTTAATCAGAGTGAAATATATAGACATGACATCTTTTCTGAACAATATTAGCACAGAACATTCTATTCAAGGGCTAACTTTTTAAAACCCTAACACAAATTACCATATATGTATCTGTTAAGACTCATAGCATGAAAGAGTTAAGTGCCTTATGATTCAGAGGTCCTCAAAAATTGCTTTCTTCTATAGTGTTGAATGCTCATTCCAGATGTATAACAGCTTTATCAACTCACAATTTTGAGTTAGTCACTAGAAATATCAATACAAAAAGGATTTATCTCTGTGAGGCAAGAAATGATTTGTCTTACCTCTAAAGAAAAGTTAAATCCTTGAAAACGTTTTTGTTTTGTTTTTTTGCAGGACCGGGGTTCGAACTCACATCCTTGCACTTGCCAGGCAGGCACTTGTGCCATTGGAGCTATCTCCCCAGCCCCCCAAAACGTTTTCTCCTAAAGAATATTTTCTAAACTGCTGTTATGTTAAACTAGATGAGTTTGTGATTAATTCATGATCCACTGGGATTATGGGTGTGAGTGCTGCTGGGATTGTGAGTATGAATGCTTCTGGGATTATGGGCCTGAGTACTGCTTTAGGATTATGGGTGTGAGTGCTGCTGGGATTATGGGTCGAGTGCTACACCCAGCCTGGGACAAATAGCCTGAATGTTACACAAGGGAGACAGACTTGCTCTCTGTTGCCGCTGTTGTCGCTACTCCCTTTTGTTCTTTGTCACCTTTGTAGAAATCTGCTCTCTTCCATGTATCACTCTTCTTTAGGGCCCGCTGAGTATGAACTGAAACCTCCACTAAGTATAAGCTGCCTTTCCTTCCTTCATTTTGGGTATAAGATATTTGTTCCAGCAATGAGAGAAGAGTAACCTAGACAACTACCCAGGTTTCCTCTTTCCCACCTCTTTAATGTTGTGAGAACTGTGATATAAAAACATTATATTGGCAATGGGTAATATTTAGTCTAATTTAAGATGCTTAAATGAAAATCATTACTTGGCACCTGAGAAGTATGTAACTTCTCAAGCACTCAGCTTCTAGATGATTACCACTTAGGCCAACTGTGGCATTTGCTTATTGCTAAAATATTAAAAATAAGTGCTAGCCATATTTTTCTTTTCCAATTAAATTGAGTTTATTTTGGAATAAAGAACAACTTAAAAGTGGTTGGGTTGGGAGGAAAAAAAAAAAAGAGTATAAAGAGAGTAACACCTGTACTTGGGAGCCTGAGGAGGGCAGGGTGCAGGAGGACTCACTTTTTTGGGGTCTTTCTGAGACAGAGTCTCTCTAGGTAGCTCTGGTTGGACCTGAGCTCAGTTTGTAGCCCAGACTGGTCTCAAATTCAAAATGATCCTCCTGGCATTACAGGTGTGCACCACTTTTGAGTTGTGAAGCAATGGTTCACTTGTCTCTCAAAAGGCAACACGGTAAGTGCACTGTGACTCTCTAACTGAACTTCCCCATGCAGTGCTCCGATAGGCTTGCGCTAAAGACATTCTTCTTTCTGTTATTTCTTTTGGTAAAAGTATTGCTTCAGAATAAGAGGAAACAGAAAGATTCAGAGGAAACAATGAATAATGAAATATCTTTAACTCTGTTATTTTAAAAGCTGTGCAATAGTCCATCTGAGAGAAATAGCTTTTAGAAACCCCCATGTAGAGTTTTGTGTGATTTTATTTTTAAAAATCATTCTTGAACAGAAGCAAAGATTTCTATTTCATTGAAAATTGTGCATTTTGGTAGACATGACAATTGGCAGGCTATTCAAATGAGTATTTTTGTATCATGATTTAAAAAATAATTCCATAATAGTTTAGATTTGGTTTGAATTATTAAGAATGATTCCTGTATAAATGTTTTGTTTTTCTAATCATGATGTTATTTTGGCAACTTTGCTATGTTACTCAATTGAGAGCATTCTGGATAGCAAAAGGAAAGTAAGTTTTGATCAGTTTCCTTTTAAAAAAGTAGCCAAATAACAGCAAAAAAAAAAAAAAAAACTAAAAAAATTTAGATATTTCAAATTCATATAAATAAGACTTCATTCAGAAGAAAGTACAATCTGGATATGTGGATTTTTATCTTAAAAATTAAAATATTCATCTATATAATTACCAAAATGGTGCTAATGGTGAAGTTATATCATAAGTTCATTATATGAACTGTTGAGAAATATCTATTCGTGTTCTTAATATTAACAATGAATTTTTCATTTCTATGCAAGAATTATCTACAACCTTCTGTAGGTTGGCACTAAAATTTTGCTTATGGAAGTTGATTTATATAGCCTAATTGTATATAGACTCATTCACTTTCTTAGACCACTTCAACATGATCTAAGTTGGCACTTAAGAAATACCTGCTATAAAAAATTGAGGTTTATGTTAATTATTATTGGTCCTGTAGAGGGTACCCAATCAATCCTGATGATCTGGACAAGCTTTATGTTAAAAGTAACTATTTCAAGGGTCAATGTAATAGAATTTTTATGATTTAAATGATAGAAACAAAACAGTTTTGAATCCATAATGGTTTAAAAGTTAAAATCTTTTTACATCCATAATTATGTGCGATTTTTCTGAAGAAATGTCACACAATTACATGACATTTAAGTCGTAGTATTAAAAGCCAATTATTATGACCAGGTAAAATAAATACAAGAAAGATGTAAAACTGTGTCACTTCAAGTTCACTAATTATTACTTATTTAGTACTTTAGAAAGAAAATTTCCATTATACTTATTGTAAATAATGTACTATACAAAAGTGACATTTGGGGAGCTAAGTAGCACAGTTAATGTCATATAATATCCTAAAAAATGATCAAGATTAAAATGAAAAATAAAATCAATTGGGTTGATTATGACATTTAATCATTTAGAGTTCCCTTTCTAGAATCATTTGCATTTAAAAAGAAAACAAATGTTCTTGTTCTTGTTTGGTATTCATGCTGTTAGGCTGAGTTTCTTATCTAGATATTTTATTATAAATTCTGTCTTGTGATTTTGTCCTTTCCTAGTGGTATGCTCTTGCTAATACACATATTTAGCTCTTCTGAGTACTTAATTCAATTCCCTTCGGTATTCTATTTATGAGTTTTCTAGGATTTTGTGTTAGTAAGGTATACATAATAGCATGCAGAACACTGGAATTCCACAAAGGAGTTAAAACAATTTAATTTATTGTTATTCAATGAGCATATTTTGCGTGTGCCTGGTGGCAACTGTCACAAACTGACTGGTTAGAGAGTTTTACATTTTAAGAAATGTATATTTACTTAATCTATCATTTTATTTATGTAATATGGAATATATAAACCCTTTCTACATTATGCTGGGCTCCAAACATTCAATAGAGTACATTTACTATGTCCTGGATTAATTCATACATTGTTTAAAATTAATTATTCCTTTTTAATTGCATTGTATAAACAGAAATGACCTGTTAATTTAAAGAAAATCTATCAGCACAAAATGAATTCACTCATATAAACAAGCACGCTGAACTTGACCTTGTTTGAACTTGTTTTGATGTGGCCCAGATGGTAGGCTACATGCTTGAATAGCAGGCTAAAGCTGAGCAAGAACTCATACAGCAGGATCTAGATTTATAGCCTTCTGCAAATTCCTACCTTGTATTGTCCTTTCAGCATCTGTTCTGCCGCCGCTGCGGTCAGCTTCTATCTCTGGGGTCAGAGAATCTAAAAGCACAGAAAGGTAAGAGTGACATATATTTCATTTGATTCCTATTGTCCTTCTAAAAAAAGAACAACCTGTTACCCCGGTGCTGAATTAAAACCATATAAATCTTTGTCATCTTTTAAAGGTTGAGCAGAATCTCGAGTCATAGGAATTTTCAGATTTAAATAGATAAACAAGTCACATAATATTGTTCACAAGACAAAACAGGAGTGGAAGTTCTTTAATATCTGTCATGTTTTTGGTAGAAAAAGATTGGGGTAAGCACAAAGTAATGCTGGATCCCAGATGCTAGGTTAAGTAGTAAGACAATAGAAATACCTATGAAATAAAGAACCCCCCCCCACCAAACCATTCTTGCTACCATCCTTTCAGCTACAAACATAGCTGAATGGATCATATTCCGATATATATATATATATATATATATATATATATATATATATATACACACAAAACCACGAACACAACACCATCTGAACTCTGAACTGTCCTCTGAGTACTCAACAAAGTAGTCGGTCCTGTTCATACAGACACCTTACCATTCAGCACTCTGAGGCTATCTGTTGAAGCTGCCTGTTTCAGGGTCTGCTCAGCTTGTTCACGCCGTTTTGTCTCAAATTCAAGTGCTTCTTGCAATTTTCTTTTGGCCTTCTTCTCCTTTTTTAGCCTCTTCTGGACTATGGCTAGAAAAATATGTTACTATTAGTGTTTTTAAAATTTTGTAACGTTGCTAATTTACGTATGGTCAATATTTTTACCTATTTTTATTTTTCTGCCTGACTAAATGCGAATGAGCAGAAAGGTCAAAAAACCCCACATTTCAATAATAATTAATATAATTCTTAATAAAATATTTCAAGAAGTCAATTTTTATTTTACCATGAAATCATTACTAGACAGCTTCTGATTGTCACAGATTGAGATAAATGTAATGGGAGTTAACGTTAGTAAATATTTATATTCATTGATAAGTGAACCTTAATTAAATGAATTTTGTGGCTTAACTGTCCTTGAATCATAATAGTACAGAATACTTTGAGAAGTTCGAAACCCCAGAGGCAGCTCTCCCATCTTATGACGCATTTTCCCTTACAAGTGCTTATTAAAATCATGTTTCCACAATTGGAATTTTAATAATTCTGTCCTGAAATTTTAGGAAATGTAATAAATATTTTTGTATATAACAGTCAATGCTGCTACCTGTGATTAACATATGTAATTAGCAATTTATGTGGGTGAAACTATTATAATTTTCTCAGAGAATTATTTCTTTATAGCAAATTATTAAGAAATATTGCATCTTTACTCTGCAAGAATATAGTGACTATAAAAATTTTGTGCCAATAATAATATGCCACAATAACAATATTATGTTTTTAAGGACAAAAACGAACTGTGACACTGAGCTGATTGTAATATATTTTTGTTGCTAACAGTTTAAATATGAGAATATAATGTGTGATCAGTAAATAATATGTATTTTACGAAGTATACATGAACTGTTTCTTCACTAAAATAATTGCATTTAGTTTCTGTGCGTGTGTGTGTGTGTGATAACTGTTCAGAGTATGAAAATGATCTATAATTTTTTATTTAAAATCATATTTTGACAGTAATGTGGATATTAACATTGTAAAATCACTATGAGAGAAAATTCATTTATGCATCATGACATATGATTACTCCAAGTTTACAATTTGGTTTCTTACTACTGATTAAAAAAGAATACCATTTTTTTAACAAAATATTCAGGTAAAATATAAATAATGGAAATAATGGCTGAATTAAGTAGTCTAAGTTTTAATTTCTTAATAAACTATGTCATTAGTGGTATCATTGGATGACAGTCCATTAAATTCTTTAGTTTATTATTTCTGTGTCCTATATTTTAAAAACATCTTATGTTGAGATGCAAATTGACTAGTCTTATAATATGAAAATAATTAGAATTTATTGCAAGAAGTGCTAATTTCCTTTATTTAATAGTATAAATATCATGAAATTATCTTAACAAAGTCACTTGCAAACCATATCTCTTTCCAAAGATGATATAATTTATGAGTTTCTTTGAAAAGGAATAGTATATTTTCAATTACTTACTTAAATGACACACTCTCCCTGGCATTACAGAAGCTCAATATCGAGCAGCTTCTAATAGACCACTCAGTATGTCTTCCTAGGTGACTGAACCAATTGGTACTGACATATTCTGACTTCAGGGTACCACTCTGTCTCAGTAGACACGTCCATTATAGATAAGTAATAATCATTATTATCTTTAATTTACTGCTCATAATTAATTAAATGGGAAGTCTGTGGTGTGATCTGTGGTTGTTTTGCCCTCTAGTGGTTAAAAGAATAAAGTAGAATATAAAACCTGTCAACAGGTATTCACAAAGTTACATAGGAATTCAAGCACATATTTGTACATCTTAGACCAAAAACTTCTCTAGGATAGAACAAAGTCAAAAAATGGCTATCATAGAAAATGGCTCCATAGCTTAAACTTTTTGAACAAACTATCTTATTCACATCTGTTGTCAGTTTTCATTTTGCTTTATTGAGTATCTAAAGTAATGCAGTACCATATCATTTAGAATTGTTCTCTATATGTATGATAGATTGTCAAATCAACCTTATTCCAACAATGCTGTACTGTTGTCTCTCAATAACTAGTGAACTGAGTTGATAAATTCTGCTTGTTTTGTAAGCAAAACAGAAACAATGATCTTTCAATAACCCTGTGAAAAAACATAAAATGAAAATACATAGAACCTTAATTAGATACTCATTAAGGGAACAAAAAAGAAAAAGAGAGCCAGACGTGGTGGTACATGCCTATAATCCCAGAACTTAGGAGGCTGAGGCAGGAAGATCAGTGTGAGTTCAAGACCAGCCTGGACTACAAAAAGTGAGCTCAAGGCCAGCCTGAACTGCACAGCGAGACCCTGCCTCAAAAAGAAAAAAAAAAAAAAAAAAAAAAAAAAAAAAAAAAAAAAAAAAAAAAAAAAAAAAAAAAAAAAAAAAAAAAAAAAAAAAAAAAAAAAAAAAAAAAAAAAAAAAAAAAAAAAAAAGAAAGAATGAAAGAAAGAAGAAGAAAGAAAGAAAGAAAGAAAGAAAGAAAGAAAGAAAGAAAGAAAGAAAGAAAGAAAAAAGAAATTTTCCCATTTCTGTAGAATTCTGGGAGATTCGTAGACTTTTTAGTTGGAAAAAATAAGAGTTAGTTGCAAATAATTTCAAAATTTATACATACTCAAACAAATATGAATGACCTTTAAAATAATCAATAGATGGATGGTGCAGTATGTTAAAAGACACAATTCGTAGCTCAATAATATAATGAGTTTCTCCGAATAAGAGTTCGTATTGGTTTCTATTGTGTGTACTTGACCTTGTTGGATGAAAATTAGTCATTCAGAAAGAAAATTATACAAACACTTAATGATAGTCATTTCTTCAGATATTCACCAGTCTTCAATTTCAGTTGATAAATATCTTACTAAACCTGCTTTGCTTGAATAGTCAGGATTTTGTACTTTAGCTTCATGACTTTAACTCTAGTTTTTCAAGGGGCAATTGAAAAGTTTCATTTTCCTGGCTGTCATCTTATTAGAATTCATTCTTATCTTAAAGATTATGGATTTGCTAAACCATATAAGTAACAGAAATTATGTAATCAATGACATAATGGCAATATGTCAATACCTTGCACAGGAACAGGAAAGGAAATAGGTACTTTAGAGACAAAGAAATGTCAGCCCAGATTTAAATTCTGCTGTAAATTTTAGTTATAGGTAAATTAACCAAAAAGCTAGTTTCCAGGTAAATTGCCTCAGGAGTATATAATTAGGTTGAAAATTTTACTTAAAGCATTAAACTTATCTAGAAATTCACAAATACCTCTGTTTTTTTGCTCCATAGCCAGCTGTTTCTCAAGTGTTTCCCTTAGTTCTCTTTCCCTTAAAAAATCCATCTTTAGCTCTGTTTTCTCAAGCTGGACCTGTTTTTCTTGAGCTCTGGCATTATCTATGGCAACCTTCAAAAGCCCCTGTACAAACAAAGCATTAAGGATGGTAACATTTTAGTGCAAAGCACTTTATAATCATTGCTTCAAATAACTTTAAAAGAAAGATACGCATTCAAATTCGTTCATTTTTACTCACCTGGCATCACTTAGGGTAAATAGTATAACCCACAACATTTCTAAATCTAATTACACTATTACAGCAAGACAAACATTTATGGCATGCAGGCACCATTGCTTCTAATTAAAATATCTAGGTCCAAAAGTTAATGGGAGCAGTACATTACCATGTCTAAAAATTAAAAACTAAGAAGAAAATTAGGCAGACATGTTTCCACAAGTAGATCCCTTCCACTTGTTCTCCCACTTGTTAGCAAGATTACACTAACTGCAATGATTTTTTCCTTTGTTTCTTCCACAGTGAAGTTGTTCCTTTCCTGATGGTTTGCTTTAGACCACTTCGTCACTTTGATTCTTCTTTGCTCAAAACTGCTGTTGAAGAGAGGTTTTCTCTCACCACCCAGCTGGGGCCAGCCCTCCGAGTGTACCTTGTTAGTCTCTCCTTAAAATTCTTCATTGCGTTTATCACTATACAATATTGTCAACTATTTATTTACTGATTATGCTGTGTCTCTTTCATAAGCACGGAAGTTCTCTGAGGCAGGGGATTGTCTCTCTCTTAGTATTATGTCTCCAGTGCCCAGAGGATACCTAAAATGTAGTGAATTTTAAAAATCATAGACATTGTAGTAATAGTATGTCTTTGAGATACATCTTGCATTCAATAGATCACGTTTCTTTACTGCTCTCATTTTTTTTTTTTTAATTTTAGGGAAGGGTCTGCCAGATGTTCAGGGTCTCACTGCTAGATCAGACTCGTAGGGATCCACCTGTTTACAGCATCCCAAGAGCAGGGATTATAGGCGTACACCACCATGCCCAGTCTCAATTGCTATCTCAGCACACCTGGGGGTGGGGCCAGCACAGCTGGCCTGAGGATCTAACCTGCTTGCAGATGCTTTAACCTAATGAACTATCTGACTGGATGTTGTATAAATTCCTAAAAGCAGCAATGTTTTGGATTTTTCAGGTAAGATTTTTAAAATACATGGAACATAAGCTAATATACTCAGAACCAAAGTTACTAGTAAAAATTAGAGCTATTTTTTCTTACCAGTTCTGCAATACATAATGACATTTTGAAGTAGAGAGTATTTTGCCTTTGTGCATAGCACAGACTTAAATTTTTGATGGAAATTATAAGTATGATGGAAGTGGATGCCATTCATAGGTTTGCATGTAGCCGGGCGTGGTGGCTCACACCTGTAATCCCAGCACTCAGGAGGCTGAAGCAGAAGGATCGGTGCGAGTTCGAGACCAGCCTGGGCTACAAAAGTGAGCTCAAGGCCAGCCTGAACTGCATAGCGAGACCCTGTCTCAAAAAGACAAAAACAAAAAACAAACAAAAAAAAAACATAGGTGTGCATGAAGATGAGATCCTCTTGCAAAAGTCAACATAGGTGGTGCGAACATTTCAACTCCAACTTGATTTAAAAATGCTACAGAGGGGTAGCCTCACTTCAGCCTATCAGCCAAGTTTGAGCATTGCCTAAGCCATTTTTATTCTTTTCAAACATGCATAAATTATTACATATTTGTTATGGCTCACCCTGAATTTTCTACTGTACTTCTCGTGGTATCAAACAATCTGGGGAAAGATTTCTCAGGAGCAGCATGCCCCTCCCTGCTCTTTTGTTGTTTAACAATAAAGCATAGCAGCTAAGGAAACTGCCATCTTAACTGAATTCAGCAACAATCCAGTGTGTTTCTTCTTCATCAGGAACAAATAATTAGTAACAAATGAAAGAGATCATTACATCAAGTGCCCTTTTAGATCACCCCAATTAAAACTTTAGTTTAGCTGTATTTTAATTCTAAGATACCAAATTCTAATTTTCTGCTCTGATTGCTCTTGTTGACTTATCTTTGAAAGATGTACTCTCTGTGCAAAGTCTAGAGATTATTTAGCAAGATGCCAATGTTGGCACCACTTAATGTGTTGATTGGTTGTATTATCAGTAGCTGTTTAAAATAAATTACTGTTAAACTATTATTGTCCTTGGATGACAAAACACAATATTTTGGTGTTCTTTAAATATGAAACAATCTTTATGAATAAACATGTAGAATAATGTTAAATTGCTGAATTTGTGTAATTTTGTATTAATATTCCTTTGCAAAGAATGAGGTTGCTAAGAGCATTTATGTTTACTGTTTCCTGTTGTTACAGTTGCTGCTAATGTGCTTAATGGCAATACATTACTTATTCCTGCTGGTTATGTCTGAAAAATATTAACTTTTAGGATCCAATACCCTCTAGGGAGTACTTAAAGCTATATAAAATTAAATTTAATTTTTAGATTTTAAATCAGCACACATCAGTAGGAGTCCAGTGTGAACAAAAATCTGCACTGGAGCCAAACGGATACATACGCAAAAGTATATTATTGCCAGTGACTTGTCTGCTGCACAGAAATACAGAAAACCGATTAAATTTCAATGCAGCAGCAGGCTGGGAAAAGCACTAGCGAGTAGTATTGGCAACATCTACAAATCATCAGGATAGCATTTTAATTATCCATGATAATAATATTTTGTATTTGTGTCACTTCTGCAGAATTTGCAGGTAGATGGTTTACAAAAGGTCGCACTAAATGTGGGTATCACTTGGACATGTAGTACCTCTTAAAATGCTGAGACAACAGTGAAAACTGAAGTAAATGATAGAAGTTTTAAAATATGATCTTTTGGCCAGAGAGATGGTTCAGCAGTCTAAAGTGCCTGCTTAGGAAAGCTGAGGCAACCACACCGTCCATGGTTCAATCCCCAGCACCTCATGCTGTGCCAGCCTCATCCCCAGGGCAAGCTGAGCCAGCCATAATAATATAAATAAATAAATAAATAAATAAATAAATAAAGATCTTTTTCTCCAAGAAGAGTTTAGTTCTTAGAATATTAAATAGAATATGAACAATAGTGAAGCAATGTATTTTTAATATTTCTCAATGAAAATGAATAAGGATTGATTAGCCTTAGGTTTATTCTCCATAAACGAAGAATGACAATTGTCATAATGTATATATATATATATATTATATAATATATAATATATAATATATATATAATATATATAATAATATATATTATATAATAATATATAATATTAATAATTATATAATAATATATAATGTATATATATATATATATATATATATATATATATATATATATTAATGATCTATCCTGCTTAGTCACGCCCAAATTCCAGAGTTCACTATCTGGACCTGCCCCCAGGGGACTGAGTTCACCACCAAGACTTGACATGGTGGTGAATGCCTATGATCTCAGCACTGGGGAAGCTGAAAACAGGAGGCTTGCTATGAGTCCAAGCTGCATAGTGAGATCTCATACCAAATACATAATTAATTAATTAAGTAAGTAAGTAATTAAAAATAAAATGATCTATCTTGTAAACTAAATTATTTTCATTGAACAAGCTAATTTCTTTTAATGACACTGCAATAACATCTAGCAATTGTATTTCTTATTTAGAAAATCCAAAAAAAAAAAAAAATAGCGTAAGGGTCCATTGGGTAATACTGACATGAAAGAAGCAAGATTTCTTAGCATGGTAGATTAATAAAAGATGAAAATTTTACTTGGTTCATGTTTACATTTTAGGCAGATTTATTTCAGAACAAGACATTATGGTTCTTCAAGTGGCAATAATTTGTGCTGAAGAATGTTTCTTCTAATCAGAGTAAAAGAAACTTCTTCAAGAGGTATTTACCATTCACCTACTGTATCAAAATTAAACTTGCAAAAATAAACAAAACAAGGTCTAGAAGGTAAGGTGAATATTATTTAGCCAACATCTGTGGCACTGTCCCTAGTCTGCATTTTTCTTTGGCATTAACATTTCCCTATCTCCCTGAAAAATGACAAGGAATTGTTTCCCATGGAATGCAGAATTTCATTGATTAAAAAAGAATCAACTGGTGCATGGTCACAGAGACTCTTGTAAAGAAAGTTAACTGAATGCAGGCTAGTGGTATGTTCATTGTTCTTCAAAGTTGATTAGTGACAAGTTGCCTGTAAAAAAGAGTTTTCAAACATAAGTCCAGCTCCTGATGCACATCAGAAGCTGTGAGTGGTAAAATGTCAACATGGTCTCTGAATTCAGACTGTAAAATCCAGACTATACCAGCCTATGTGACGATAGGTGCCTCTGTTATTCAGTAGAGAATGGGTGATTTAATTTACTGTATAGACAATAAAGAAAATTCAGTCTAAATGGAAAATAATTACTGTAGATACTGGCATCTTAAAATGGTTCCATAGGTATTAATTCATACTATTATTATTCTTGAATACAATATAATTTAAGAAATACAGTATGTAGTTCAGGTTTAAAAAAACTATTGCTCTCCAAAGTAAGCCGCATTCATAATTTTAATAATTTTTTAGATTTTTCAAAATTGGTATTAGGAAGAAAGAAGAGAAAATAAGTCATTACATAATTATAATTGATAATCAAAACAGAATACAAAATTAATATATCTGATTTTAGCTTACATATTTTTAACCCAATGGTTTATAAGGTGATTCTTCTGATCTTTTGTCATCTATTTCAATAAAAATTAACATTAATAATATGAATGAATAAACTGCCAACTTCTATTAAAATGTATGTAAATATAGTAATGGCTATGCCATTGATATATAAAGTAGGATAAGAGTATTTCAGTCATAATATTCAGCTAATCTATTTTTTCTTTTTATTTCCTGCAACACAGAAATAAAAATCCTTCTTAGATATCATAGTTAGATTATGTCTATGTATTAAACCATAGTGAATCAGTTTGGAATTAATTTATAGTGTGGGTTAACAACTCATTTAGAATTTTTTTTTTTTTTGGTTAATTACTCAGTGAAGACAAACTGTAGTGAACCAAACCCCTATTTCATATCCCTTATAGTAAATATCTTAGATTCTAATATCATCTCTATATTTGCAATTTTCCTTATTATTATTTTAGTACTTATGAGCTATTTGAAATAATGTTCTAACAGACTCATGTAATTTATGACATTAAAACTCAAACTAAGAAAAGTGAGTGGATTCCTTGGAGTGTGATGTAATAGTAGCCAATGTTTGAAGGTATTCCATCCAATTAATTAACACAAAAATTTTGTCCCATTAAGCTTCACAAATTTCCCAAGGAGATAGCTACATTAGAAACTCATGATAAAAGAGTGTTTCTAATGTAAGAAATGAAATTTCATGTACAATTTAAAAATCTCTAAAAACAAAAACTGGAATCTACCCATATCCTTCATTAATTTATAAAGCGCCTACTGTAGATATGCTTATATATTACCACTTTTAACTTTAAAAAAATTCAAGTGGCAAGCAATAGATCTATGAAGAAAACTTTAGCTAGAGGGAGGGATTGAGAAAAATGTTATTCTAGTTCAGTGCAGCATATCTTGACTTAATACAAGTGTCTTACATACTTTATGCATTTTTATCTACTAGTCTGGTATTAACATATATAATAATTATCTTAAGAGTTAAATAATCTGATGCTGGCAAAATAAAAGGGGAAAGGAAGCAAAGGTAAAAAATTTCAATGTGTTCTGTACATGTACCAATTTCCTGCAGTGAATGTAATTATTATGAACTCTAAGCATGTATGAAGTCAAAATTAAAAGAAAAATTTGGCTCCCAAATTTATATATATATTTTTTTCTAGAGATCATTTAAAACACAAGTGCATGACTTTTATGAAAATTCAGTTTTGATGTAGATATCATAGGAGGTCTATCTCTATTACTTCAAACAAATGTTATAATTGAGAATTACCAAATTATAGTAGATCATAAAATTTTATTCTTTACTATCTGAACTTTATTTTTAAGGGTTTTTGTCATTGATTCTAACTAAAAGTAAAATATTTTAAAGGAAATATGAAGCTTTAAACTTATTACACAACAAATGTTACAATTTGACAGCTAAGGCAGAGAGCCCTACTGCATATAGTTGAAGCTGTAGAGGAAATTGAGGTAGGCAGACTATAATTACTCAAATTAGAATTTAGACAGCAAGCACATTTATACTGTATGCCTAATAAGCCAGGGTCATGACTGTTTAAACATTCTATACCATTCCTGGGATATTACCATAGCTCTAAAGACGTGGCAATAATACAAATTACCATTCATGACCTTTTGTAAAATGATTAGAAAACGTTACTGACCACAATCCAGTATGTACATGTGGTTATATATAGGTGGGTGCATGTGTGCATGTGTGTGTTTGTGTGTGTGTGTGTGTGTGTGTGTGTGTGTGTGTATGTGCATGGGATGTGAAGATTCTTATTTTACCTTGGTGCACATAGGTGTATACACACATATTAAATGTGCACATATAAATAATGCACATATAATGATAGTAGTACCTATGTACATACATGGATGTGTAAGGTTGTTATGTTGTGTAAGATCGAAATGGACATATACTTTTAATGAAGCATTCTTATTATAGGAGTTGTAACTTTATCAAATCGAGATCCCTATAATCTGAGACTAAAAAAAGCTTGTCTCATGAACATGTACTAAAATACAACCTGAAAACAAATAAGCAAGTAGTTTGTGAATCTAACAGATTTAGAGGGCCAGTGAAATATCTCAACAGATTAAAGCACCTGAAAGCAGGTGCAGGAGTTGAGGAGTCAATCTTTGGGCTTGCTGTGCTGGCCCTGCCCCTAATGAGCGATGAGACAGCAATTTAGCCTGGTTGTGGTGACACACCTGTAATCCCAACTCTTGGGAGGCTGTAAACAGGTGGATCACTACTAGTCTGATCTAGTAGTGAGATCCTGAACACCCTTTAGACCCTTCCCTGAAATAAAAACATAAAATAAAAGAACATAACAGATTTAGAGAAAATTCAATAAGTAAATTTTTAAAAACGTGTATTTTAAAGCTAATTTTTCTCTCTCTCTCTCTCCCTCTCTCTCTCTCTCTCTCTCTCTCTCTCTCTCTCTCTCTCTCTCTCTCTCTCTCTCTCTCTCTCTCTCTCTCTCTCTCTCTCTCTCTCTCTCTCTCTCTCTCTCTCTCTCTCTCTCTCTCTCTCTCCCTCCCTGCCTGCCTTCCTCTTTCAGGGACTTTGCACTAAATTGGTCCAAAATCCTTTCATTTTTTTATATTTAATTTTTTTTTATTTTCTATTTTGAGGCAGGGTCTTGGTTCAATGCTAAGTTGCTCATCCTGGACTCTTACGATCCTTCTGCCACTGCCTGCAAACAGTAAACCACATTTAAACAATTTTTTAAATTAAATTTATCCCATTATTAGCCAATAAAAGATTAATTTCCCAATGCTTAACTTTGTTTTCTTCCATTTTTTAAAGAAATTTGAAATGATATAGCTAATATTCCTTTTCTAAGCACAATACGCCCAACCAGTTTTTGACTTAAGAGATATGATCCTTACAAAGGGTGCAAGGTTCATATATAGACCCACGTTCAGGTAAGTGTGCTGGCTTGCCAGCAGTGTTTTTTATAAGCTGAAATTGACTTGCATTTCTAACTGGGATAAAGAGATTTTAGTTAGTGAAAACACATACAGCTAGCCTTTTCTTTGTTTTATATGACAATGTAAAATGAATTGCTGTGCTTTTCAGAATTAAAATTCAGAATAGTGGGGAGACACCCACTCAGGACCCTCCTACCATCTCTCTCTTAGACGGGAGATTTCTTTCCCTCAACAAATATGTTCTGCTTATTAAAAAAAATTCAGAATAATCTGAAAATGTTTAATTATATAAAAGAAGAAAATCACTAGAAGTTTTACTTAAAAAACCATATGAATGAAACAAGGAAAATGTCTTATTTTCTTTTCAAGTTATAATCAATTATTTTGTCATAATTCAGTTTAGGCTACATCGCTGAGTTGTTTTTCACTAATCAGATACAAAAAACTCACTGTTGAATACAGTTTTAGAAATTCTAATTATATTAGAATTAAAAATACCATATTAATGGATGAGCAGATATGTTACATTAAAGGCCTTCTGCTATGTCCTTGGAGAGGTAAATAAAATTAACTATATTTCTACTGGGAAAAAGTTTAATATGGTAAGAAATGTGTTCAGAAAAATATCACTCAAGAAGGCAAGTTAGAATAAAAAATTGTTGCAAAGAATCTTGTGAGGACATTGTCTATGTGCTCATGTCTACTCTAGCTACCCCAAATATGGTCAAATAGAAGACAAAATCTCCATCTGGGATCCACATGAACTCTTCATGTGTGGGCAAGAAAACTGTGCTTTCTTCTATCCCAAACACTCTTATTATTTTGGCTGCATGCTCTATGTTATTGTTAACTGTAAGTATTTTTGATTCATAATGTACTGTACGTAAAGTATACATCCTGAAGACCACATAGGAAATCCGTGGAAACTTTGATATAGCTTTTTGAAGTCTATTCTTTGAAGAAACCCTATTAATTGAAACAAACTTATTTATGAAAGAAGTGATTTTTTTTGGATTCTTTTATATCGCACATATTTTAAATAACTAAACATCATTTCCTCACTGGAAGGCCAACAGTTTAAAAATATCTAAACATTTGTTCTAACTGGTGCACTGTCATTTAGCAAATCCAACAAACTCTAACAGTTATATTGGTCCCATTAGTAGGCAATGAAAGGAGCTTTTAGGCAGAATGCATTTTTATTTTTATTTATTATTTTTTGTTGATCTTTTTTTTTTTTTGAGACAGGTTTCAGTATTCAGTTCAGACTGGCCTTGAGCTCACTTTTGTAGCCCAGGCTGGTCTCGAACTCGCACTGATCCTCCCGCCTCAGCCTCCCAAGTGCAGGGATTACAGGCATGTGCCACCATGCCCGGCTCAGAATGCATTTTTAAATGTCCATGTCATTTTCATCTATGCTTCATTATGACTTAATATACACATCTAAGTATTTCTAAGCCAATTTGAAGAGTTTTATAAGCTTAATTTCTAGAGAAAAAAAAGTTTAATAGCTGGCTCAGTCTCTCATGAGTGGATTAAATGGAACTGAGTGAACTTTGGAAAGAACACATAGAGTTGAGCATTCCATGTTCCTCTCTCCCAGCCTTTAAATATCCTACCTGTATATTAGTCAGAAGAGTCTCTATGGAGGACAGTCCATCAGGAAACAGAAAAGGAGATGGAAAACCTGGAGGCAGTGGTTGTCCATGCCCAGTTAGAGAAAGTTTGTCAAGGCTGTCTCTTGCAGTTGGTGTAGAAAGCGGGGTCTCATCTGCATGTGATTGAAACAAAAATATAGAACAAGTTACGCTTGTCTGTTTTTATTAGACCTCAGTAATGGCTTCCCTAGTGGTTTCCAGAACATTTATTGCAAATTGGTTCCTGCTATCAGGAGAAAATGCTTTCTGCTGAATTTTCTTTAATGAAAAAGCTGTGGAGATACAACAAGATAACATTAATGAGTAACTTTATAAGCCTTTTAAATGCAGTCTCTAATGAGACTGAGTTTACAGTGCCATAGAATCTTTTTAAAACAAATATTATCTCATATATAGTTGTGATAATATATTCAGGCTGACTTTATGGGCACCTTCCCAATTATCTCATTTTAGTTTGTTCTCTTTGGATTGACAAAGGAATATTTCTAGAGATTTATATGAGAGAAATGCTTTGTATATCAGGTTGTTTCTTAATCCTTTTTATATCAATGATTTCTTCAAATATATTCTTTAAAAAACTTAGAAAAAATCTACAGTTAAAATCTTTCCTTAACTTTGGAGAAGAAAAACTAGAATCCAAATACCTTCTAAATAGTAACTGAATTACTCACTATCATTAAAACTAAAAGTTGAATTCCTCTGAACACAGAAGTTTGTTTTTACTTTGAAATTGAAAACCTGTATCTTTTAAACATGATAAAGAAGTCTGAAGAAAAGGTTATGAAAACAAATTCCATGACAATATATAAAAAGTAATTTTAAAATCCTCTTAGATAAATTAGTCTTTACCTTTTTGGCTAAATATTCTCCAATATTTTAGCAATTCAGAATAATACCTGTATATTACTCTTTACTCTCAGTGAGGTATTTTTATTTAATTCATTATTTCACCATTTTATTATTTTTATGCTAAATAAATACAAGTTATGGTTTATTTTTGTATATTATAATCACAAAGAATAATTTGCCCAGGGTAGAATTCTCAGTTTTATAAATATTTTCATATTTTGCCACAGGAAATTTAGTCACAATGATGTAGTTGTCTCGTCCTAACAGAATCTCAATTTTACAAGTGGCTAAAAACTTGAGCACAGTGTCTTATGCTTCTAATTCGATTCTTCTCTTCCCCTTGGTCTTCTTTTTTGTTTTTCGTTACAACACGCAACCACATAGCACATTTTGCATTACCTCTCTCCGGGGCAGAAATGTTGTGGAAGCTGCCGCACTTCTCTGTCTCTCACTAATGTCAGATCAAGTTAGGTTCATCTCCCTCACCTTGCCATGTTGCTAGTTAATGAACTCAAAAGGAAGACAGGTCTGGGAGGGAAGGAAGAGACACTGGCAGCCGGCTACCTGCGTGCTCTCGCTTACTTCCTTGTAGTTTCTCCTTCCACTCCCTCCGCAGTTAGCTTACTGACGTGATCTCAGTCAGGCGGTACACACTCAGAACGGAAACAGAGTTAGCAACCAAAGAAGGATTCAGAGTGTTATTTTTTTAGTCACACTTGTCACCAGACTTAGAGGAAGACTGCAGTGGAGGGGTAGAGGGACCCACTGGTTAACGTGAATGAGCTAATCTTGGCCATCGTTTACCAGGCTATCACAAACTACTCCTCCAGACCAAGGCTGCTAGGGTTTTCTTATAATACCTTTGCAAAAAAGGCTTGTTAAACATCTATGTGTATGTGAAATTGTTTAAGAATGGAAGGCAATATTTTTTGATCAGCATCACCTTAGCTGTCAAGCGCTAAAGAAAATGTAGCTTAATAGATAATGGAAATAGCAACTGCTTGTCTCTTGAAAACAAGGTGCAGAACCACATGACCACGTGAGGCTACTGTCATTCTTAGTATCTATGACTCCACAATTTTTAAAGACTGGACAAAAACAAAATTAATATACATAGTACATACATATACAGATCCACACACTGTAGTGTAAGTCTCATCACCCCACAACTATCTGATTCAACGGCAGTACATTTGTTAACTAGTAGCTTGTTATGATTAATTACATTAATGAGTCACACATTATATCTGCATTTATGGGATCAATGTGCCTTTATTTATTTATTTATTTATTTATTTATTTATGTTTTTATTATGGCCAGCTCAGCCTGCGCTGGGGGTGGGGCTGGCGCAGCAAGTAGTGCCGGGGATGGAACCGCGGCCCCTGAAATTGCCTAAGCTTTCCCAAGCAGGCACTTTAGACTGCAGACAGAAAGCGAAAAACACAACCTGAAAGCTTCAAGAGCTCATGTGGAATACAGTGAGCAATTATTAACTCGTTCATCTTTTAACTTAACAAGATGTTTCACCTTCTGTCACCGTCCATCTGTGCCCTATGCTTCCCAGTAAAGGACCGAAACTCTGCGCAGGTGCGTGCGTGTGCCATGTGCGTGAGCAAACGCAGCAGTCGCCACTGCGAGGTCCTCAGGGCTCCAGCTTTATGGGAAAGAGCTAGCACTGGGCACGAACGTGTGTGGTTCTCATTTCCCACAGTGGTCATAGTCCATAAGGCCACAATCATTCAATAGATAGGTAAGAAGCAAGCAAATTTAGGGCACAACAGACATCTAAAAATGAGAGAAAAAGTAACATTCTTAAGATCAACATACACGTTTTGTTTTTGTTTGTGTTGTTCTGTTTTGTTTGTCCTGGGCTTCCCACACAGGATCTTGTGCTTGCCAGGCAGGCACTTATGCTGCTGAGCTATAACACTAGCCCCACACTTTTTAAAAGAAGACAAACCAGTCAAAGTACAAACAAACCAAAAATATGCCTTTGGACATCAATACTGCATTAAGAAAAGCTAGTTATTTCATGGCCGTTAATATCATCAGAAGCTTCTTATTCTTACAAAGACTGTAAAGTTGAAAACGCAGTTCTGCCTTTTTAAATAAAAGTAACCTTTGGCATTCTAAATGCTTAATGAAGACTATGGCAGAACTTGAGAGACCAGAAATTACGGCACTTTTGACATCAAAATGACTTCAAAGTGGGAGTGATTATGAAGCACAAACTTGCGAAAAACCTTATTTGAACTCATTCTACCTACATATTTTTATTTTATCTTATTTTTTTATTTTATTTTTATTTTTGTGGGATCAGGGATTGAACTCAGGCCCTCATTCTATCCAGGCAAGCGCTTATTCTACTGAGCTATTTCCCAGCCCTCCAGTTTACATCTATTTTTAAAGCTATTCTTTAAAAGGAAGTTCACTCAGCTTGGCATGGTGGTGCACACCTGTAATGCCAGTACTTATGGGGCTGAGCCAGAGGACTACGAAAAGCGTTTTTTTTGGGGGGGGGGCTTTTTGAGACAGGGTCTCGCTGTACAGTTCAGGCTGGCCTTGAGCTCAGTTTTGCAGCCCAGGCTGGTCTTGAACTCTCACCAATCCTCCTGCCTCAGCCTCCCGAGTGCTGGGATTACAGCACCACCACGCCCGGCTACAAAAAGCTTTTTGACCAGTCTGGGCTACACAGTTCAATCCCAAGCTGAACTACACAGCAAGACCCTGTCTCAAAATAAATAAATGGATAAATAAATAAATTACATAAAGTTCATCAGATACCCTGAGTCTGGAATTACTATACTATTTGTCTGTCTGTCTATCTATCTATCTATCTATCTATCTATCTATCTATCTATCTATCTAACTATCTGTCTGTCTGTCCGCCTATCTATCTATCTATCTATCTATCTATCTATCTATCTATCTATCTATTGTTTTGATATTTTATTTTCAATTATTTTAGGTTAATACCACAAAGGTGCAAACAGTTATACAAGAAATTCCTCTATGTGCCTGCTCTGAGTTAAATGTTAACCATGAAAATGTGTGTCCATGTCTACTTACTGAAACCTGATAATGTTAATTTATTTGGGAAAGGAAGGCTTTCTCACATATAATTAAGAATTTTGAGATCAGGAAATCACTCACTTTAGGTTTCATTCATTTGCAAGTGTTCTTGTAAGATAAAGTGAGAGGGAGATGTGAAAATATAAGACACACAGAAAAGAAAGAGCTGGAGTGAAGAGGTGCACTACTGCTGCCGGAATTAGGCAACGCACGCAGCCACGAATGCTAGAAGGGGCACACTAATGGCACTCCGCTAAAGGTGTTTTTAAACACCTACAAAGAACAGTTACTAATTTTTACAGAATCTTATGTTTTAATTTAGTTGCAGGGAACTACAGAGTTTTCTACAGAAAAATTGTATTTTTTAATCCAAAAAGCTACTGATTAGTATCATAACAGTTATATCACAATATATTAACAGTTACAATAACATATAATCAATTAGAATAAAAGATCCAAAAGCAAAGTATAAAGAGGTATATTTTTTAATTTTAAAAGGCTACAGATGAAAAAGTGATATTTTATTCTCATCACATTTCATAATTCCTCTCATATTTTAAAACTTTTTAATTAAGTGACCATCAGTAAGATTGATGCTTCTGTGAGACAAGTCCCCCGCCCTCCAACCTTATCACACATAACAATTTAGCAGGATATCCTAAGGAACAATGATGTTTAAAAAAATAACGAGCCTCTGCTTTTAAAATGTTTTCTTTCCTGTTAATAAAATCAAACTTGGTTGTTATTTTCATAACTAATCCCTTTGGGTTTGAATTATATATTCATGTGTGTGTGTGTGTGTGTGTGTGTGTGTGTGTGTGTGTGTACCTGTGTGTTCATTTCTAATGTCTTTTATTACTTTGTAAATTCCAAGTAGAACAATACTCACTTTCAGAAACTATTCATTTTAGGGGATTCCTAATTGTTCATCCCAATGTAAAACTCTCCAAATTACATCTTTATAAGAGATTTGGGAGTTCGCGTGGAATGAAAAAAAACGACAGAAATTCTAGATAATATGGTACTGTCTGTTCAGAACTGAATAACTATTTATAAAATGATGAGTATTTCTTGGTTATTTTAATACATCTGCATTACAAATATGTGTAAAGAAATATTTGTGGTTTTTTTTATAAACTTATCAGTCAAGCTTTACAGTAGAAGCATGAATAGTCTACCAGTTAAGATATTATGCTTAGAAAAAATTTGGAAATTATATCCAGACATAAGACATATTTATAATCTGAATTCTGGTTGGTTCCTACTGTATGCACTATGTGCTTAATTTGGTAAAAGAACTAAAAATAAAGTTGAATAACATGAGCCCAAAATGTAATTTTAGGTCTAAAAATACAACAGAACTTTTTTTTTCTATTTTCACCTGAGCAAATAAAAAATTCTTACAAATGAGGAAACCTTATATTAAGATTCACATGATGTTTATTTATCTTCCAATGTGTATGAAATATGTAGAGGTGCTTTATAGTAGCACTTATTATATTTAATTTTAACTTTTAAAAAATTATTAATATTAGTGCAAAAGTTTAATAAAATTGGCCATATAATCTTAGATATAATCACCCTATGACAATTTGAAGAATAAACAATGGAAGATTCAGAAACTGTATATACTTCTAGGGCTCTACAAAGTTCTACTAAATGTTAGAACAACAAAGTTATCTCTTTATATGGCATTAGCTGATCTACTAGAAGGAGAAATAATACATAAACTATATAAAGAACTCACCAAATTACCCCCTCAAAATTTAAAGATCCAGCCCCCAAATGATCATCTAAAATGCAAAGACAATTCTCAGATAAAGAAGTACAAATGGTCAATAAATACATAAAAATGTGCTCAACCTCAGTGCCCATTCAAAATTGCAATTTAAAGCAACTCTGAGATTCCATCTCATTCCAGAAAAAAGTGGCTATGATCAATAAATTAACCAATAGCAAATGTTGTTAAGACTTTGGAGGGAAAAAGGAACCCACTTCATTGTTGGAGGGTAAAGTAGTTTGTAAAGTAGCAGAAATCTCTGAGGACATTTCTGGCAACCTAAGATTAGAAATTCTGTTTCCCTTACCTATTCACCTTCTAAGTATCTTTCCAAAAAGAGTTAATGTCATCACACTACAATGCTACATGTATACCCATGTTTATGCCAGCACAATTTATAATAGCTAAGTTGTGGAAACAGCCAATACCAGCAGAAAGGTGGACAAAAGAAGTGTGGTGTGTATGTATAATGGAGTACTACTGTGTCATAAAGTAGGATAAACTCTAGACATTTTTGGAAGATGGATGCACCTAGAGATCATAGCTTTAAGTGAAATAAATTAGTCACACGAATTTAAATATGACATTGGTTCTCTTATAAGGCGAACCTCAAGTATGAATAAAGAGCAAAATAAAAGAGGTCTTAGGAAGTAGAAAGGTCTTTTTCAAAAGGGAAGAGGAATAAAAGATGGCAGGAAGAGTGAAGGAGGGAATAAAGGATTTTCTAGAAAGCGTTGAGAAAAAAAGGGAATGGAGGTAATACAAATGTGAAGGGGAAGAAGAGTTGCTTGGAGCCAGGAAGGCAGTAAGAGGAGGGGCCTTACAACGAATTTAATCTGTTATGCATATGCAGAGATTCTTCTCACTAGATATAATCACTATGCATTGCAAACATATCAGTAAGAAAGTAAATCACAAATTCAAAGGATTACAGTTTACACTGCTCAGATTATATGTGTGAAATCATTTTGTGAAATATTACAATGAATGAAATGAAATTATAACTTAAGTATACACCAGCATAGACAATGAAATGACCTCCTATACATTTGATTTTGGAAACTTGGTTTCAGTGTGGCACTCAAGAAACCATTTATTTCATGATATACCTATGGTTTCACAATTATTTCTCTCTGATAAGGCTGATGATAAAAATGTAACGTGAGGATAACAGAACTGTTTCCTATGTAGCAGTTGCTTTGGTAAAGGAAATCTGGGTTAATTTTGATGAACAGTTATCTTTGTGTTAGAAATAAGCTGAGAAAAGGCTTAAGATTGTGAAGCAGTGCATTAATTTTTCCTTAAGAACAGGTCGTGGAGAAAATTTTAGCTGACTTACTAAAAACAAGTGTAGATTTCAGGGAAGCAGACTAGAGGGTACGTTAAAAATACTTGAAAGATTTTGTGGATATGTTATCAAGCAGTACTAGGACTTTGGATTTTGAGTTTGGCAGAATAACGGGAAAACTTACAAAAAGTATGTTTGCAGATGCTAGGGTTTTCTTAAAAAATACACCAAGCTCATATTTTTGATTAGCGTAGTTCATAAAATATTCACTACATACTTCTTACAACTACCATTGCATACTTTTATGCAATTACCATCTGGATAGTTCACCTTTAAGATGTAGAACACGGGGGCCCACACCTTTTAGATGAGGAGAGATCACACTTACACTTTTAACTACCTCGCATGGTAGCAAGTTCTTCCTAATTTCTGTAGAATGAATTCGTGAATGAGGTAAAGGAGGCAGACCCTGGAGGAATTCCCAAGCACAATGTGAAGTGTCTTCTAGTCTACAAGTTACACCACATGTGTGGAAAAGTAAAAAGTACTTCAACTTGAAAACCCACCCTTAATCGTAAAGCAATTTCACAGATAGTGTCTTTTGAGTTAGGAGGAAGTTCTAAGAATAAGGTGTGTGTGTGTGTGTGTGTGTGTGTGTGTGTGTGTGTGTGTGTGTGTTTGTGTGTGTATGTGAATGAGCACAATACCCAGGAATTTTGTACAGAGCTTCATCTCCAGACCCTAGCCTTCTTACTTTTTAATTTTAAGACAAGGTCTTAATAATTCTCTGAATTGTCATGCACTCACACTTGCAATCACCCTGCCTCCCAGAATGCTGGGTTTATAGGTGTGTGCCTTAATACTCAGCTAGGAAGTTTTCTGAAGTATGCAACTAGAATCTAAATAAAGCTATGTGCCAATAGAAAAATTTAAATGATGCCTAGTGGTTACTCAGAAAAAAGGAAAACATATTTAGGCGGCATGCATTGAGAGAGATAAGAGAACACATTTTCATGAAAAGAGATGGGCACTGAATTTTAGGAAAGACTAAAGCAGGGTAATACTGAGAGGTTGTACAAGGACGCTACGCAGAGGTAACAGCTTAAGGAAATTTGCAACTTTAATCTTTTGAATAATCGGTATTGTAATTGGAAAATCATAGTTTTTGCCACTATTCTCAAAATGGAATCCTGAATATTTAGGTATCCTGCATATGTGTTCCAGAGGTGTCTCTCTGTATGAAGAAAATTCTGTGATGAAACTGTACACCAGTATTTCAAAATTGCCCCAAAAGAGAGCAAACTCATCTAAGAAGATAGTTAAGATTTAAGAAGTACTCAGATATTTGCATATACCTTTTCAAAACCTGGAATTTCTTGTCAAAGATAGAATGATACCTAGCACTAAACACACACACACACACACACACACACACCACTAACCTAACTACACACACACACACTCCACTAACCTAACTTTCAAAGAGTTTGGGTAGCTTTGATCTCTGTTTGGTTCTTAAAGTAATAAGTGTTTTAAAAAGAGCTGGCATAGCTTTCATGGAAAAGACCCACTTAATTGACCTTATTGTCTTTTTTATGACCCTGTAGGTTCAGCCCTAGTGCTGATCCTGCTCGTGAATATGGAAAAGCATTTATTGAAAGCTGCATAACAGGCATGGTTATATTTCCTAGGCTGATGTTTTGCATATCTGCACAGTAGAGCCATTAAGAGTTCTAAGAGCACAAGGGAAACAATCATAACATTTGTTTTTAGATGACTGACTCAGGACATGTACACCAGGCTTTATATAGAAACTGTTTTGTTTTATTAAGGGACTGTTTGCCTGTTAGTGATAACATCAATAAAAATAAATGAAAGGGGGCTGGTAAAATGCTTCCCCAAAGCAGAAACCTAATTAAAGGTGATATGCCTGCTACCAGGCTTTTCTTCAGGACTCAGAAATAGAACAAGGTTAGTTCTTTCTCATTTTATAAGACCCAAAGAGGACCTCACAGTAAAACATCATTTCTGATCTAATTTTCTATTTCTGTGTACCTTAATAATCTACTTTACAGTCTGTGCTTGTCCATAGAAAGTGAACTAGTTTTATTCCTACAGATAGCTTCTTCATCATGTCATGCCACATAAAAAGAAAATCTGATGGTTCAGCTCGAGCAAAAAATGCACTCTCTTTTTAAAACAAATTGTCTAGGTTGTGATACGTGCAGTCACAGTAGTTGAGTAATGCACACACAAACATTTTTCAGCCCTTAAAGACCACTTGTGAAAGCTTGAGTGGGTGGTTAAAAATAATAAAAAACTCCAAATCATAGTTTGTAATTTCAGAAAAAAAGTAAACTCTTTCATTTTCAGGGGTGGAGTTACTCTAATTTCATGGATGGTGGAAAAAGCAGGAAACTGCATTCCCTTGATAACTCTGCCCTTATTGTGCTGTGACCTTGGCCAATTTGCTTAAATTTACATCTGCCAAAAACGAGTTTCTGACATGTGCTTTGAGAATTTTGTGTGTGTATGCATGGGGGGGGGGGATGCATGGGGGGGGTCACATCATCCAAGGCCCTTTCAAAATGAATATTCTTGTAAGAGTAGGCAAGAGCGAGGAGATCACGGAGCACCATCATAAGATGCTAAAGGTTGATGATCTGGGTTTTTATGTTTATGTTCTTTTTTTTTTTTTACTTCTTTTTTTTTTTTGCAACCACTACACTATTCTAATTCATTTAGGAATTTTCAAACAGGAGATAAATACTATTGCTAAGTGAATGAAACAGAACACCTCCCAAGTAATGTCTCTGAAATACAAAATAGCTTTCATGTACTGGATTATTTAAACTCAAATTTGCCCAGGAGTTATTGGCTAAAATTTTCATTCAAGTTAAAAAAGTATGAGATTCCTATAGAAGCCTACTTCATCTAAATTCTTCAGTTTTTTAGAGGAAGCAATTAAATTGAGAGATTGACTCAAAACTTTTCAAACCAAAGTTTCCAGATTCTTATGTATTTTTTCATCAAATGTTAGTGTCAGGCAAAAGGAAATACAAAGAACATGTTGAATGAATAATAAACATAACCATAAATATACATATATACATACATGATAATTATTGAACTGTGTATCATGACTTGATATGCAGCAAGTACTCTGCAAATTTAGATTGATTAAGAAAATATTTGTGGGTGGGCCAGATAGCTCATCAGACTAAAGAGCCTGATTAGTCAGAACAAAGGGAACCCGGTTCAATCCCCAGCATCAAAAGTGTCGGTCCCACCCCCAGGGGCATAGGAAGACTGACTGAAACAGTGAGCAATGGCACGCGCCTGTAATTCCAGCTCTTGGGAGGCTGTAAACAGGTGGATCACTACAAGTCCAGTGTAGTAGTGAGAACTGAACAACCTGTAGAGTCTTCCCTAAAAAAATACAGAAAGAAAAAAATTTGAGTGTTTTGGATTTGTCTCAAAATTACCGGATGGTTGAAATAGGGTAGAAGAACTAGAAACAAAATTGGTCTTAAGTAGATCATTGTCAAAGCTGAATGATGGATATGGGGGGGGGGGGTGATTACCCTGTGCTAATTTTGTGTATATTTATAGAAAAGTGATGCTATTAAGTAAAGAGTCTATGAAGTCACCCTTCTTTCAAAGAGTCAGCAGCATCCATATGACGATCATCATGATTGTGACCCAAATAGCTGGCACTGATTGGCTACTTCCTGTACATACAAGCCATGTTCTAAGCCTCTGCATACAGTGACTCATTTAATTACCACCACAGTTCTGTGAGGCTGTTACTCGTGTTATCCTCATTTTATCCAGGAGTAGCTAGAGGTAAAACAAAATAAATAATCATCGTAATAAAATAAGTTAATTTATTAACTTGTGACAGTGACTAGACTATCGTAATGACACAATCTTGGATTTGGATTCAGATAGCCTTGCTTCAAGAGCCTATGTTCTTTAAACAGCCAGGAAACAAAAATATAAAGTATTTATATGCATTTTACAAATGTGTATGTGTATTCAGATATATAAAGAAATATATATTGGAAGAATTTATTTTAGGGACGAGAAATGTAGCTATTTTTTATTTCCCTTCTCATTCTTATTTAAAATTGGGCCTACTCCTTAAAATATATCCAATGGACTTCTTAAATAATCAGTATCCCCTTCAGTGGCCTAATTCCTCTGCCACATCTGATCACTTATTTCTTAAGATACGTATCCCAGAAGTGAAGCTCCAATATTTCCTTACATGGAACTACAGAATTCAGACCAAGAACGCCATATGCACTTAGTGCTGACCTAAACAACTGAAAGAATTCATTTGTGGACATTTGCTAAGTATAATGACTCACTCAAGGCACAGGTGTGCTATAACAAATGCTTCTGTTCCACTTCCCCTTACCACATGCTCTCAAGATAGCAGTAGGTTTGTGAACATGGAAATTCTCTTGAAGTTTAAACTCAGTTATTCTACATCTCAGCCGACCTCACTTTAAACAATTTCATTTTATCCATTTTACCTATAACAAATTATCAGAACTATTTCGAATAATCCGAATCAATGAAAATTGTCATTAAACAAATTCACTGAAATGTTTGTTTCCTTCAGAGTGTTAAACATAAAAACTGAGAGGGAAGGAAATCTCCAGCTTATTCCCTGGTGTCACTTAAATGCTTAGCAGGCATTATATTTTTATTACAGCTTGGTTGAGCATCTTGTGTAATTTTTTTTTTTTTTTTTTTTTACAAAGGTAGAAGTTAGTAAGCCTTTCCTTTGTTCTGATCATAAAATTTTCATCTAGGCTTAATTTACCTTCCAAAAGACTAATTCTATTTTCAGTTTCCAGTTAGAAATGTGAACTCAGCACATAAAATTATTTAGGATGGATAAAATTCAAATTTCAAAATATCACCTTTTTCATATTAAATATTTGTACTCCAAACATGTGCAGAAAAGGACTAGTACATGTATTTACATGTGATATTAAGGTTTAATTCATCTACAAAAAGTTACTGTTGGCTGTTGAGAACAATAGTGGGTTTGCTGTGACAGTGTGTGTGTGTCCCTGGCAAAGCAGATAGATATCTCATCAGGAATATTATTGAAACTATTACCAAGAAATTGACAGGAGGTTAAATTAAGTGACCTTTATATCCCTTTTACCTATTGAAGTTTTATGACTTTTTCCTTTAAAACTAACTGCTTTATAACACAGTAATATAAAAATGCAAAGGAGAGCACTAATTTTTAGGATTTAGGGAAATATAAAAAGTTAAGAGTGTATGTTCATGTCATTGTCAGCATTCTTTCCATGGCCAAAAGGGGATTCTTAAATGGCACAACTGCTATTTTCCACCTCTCAGAGCATAAAACATAATGCATCTTCTTTAGTCTTTAATATCTATATGTTTTAGAAACTTACCTTTCAACGTGTCACATCTATGACAACTAAATCTATTATCTGAAAAATTAATTTAGGAATAAGCAATCGTGCATAATTTTCCTTTATAACACAGTTTAAGTGTTCCTTTCACAATTGTTTGAAGTATTAAAATTGCTCTGAAATTCAATTTAAATAAACTGTCAGGCTGTTTATTTCTGTTTCTGGTTGTATTCTACAGAAAACATTTTGTTTTATTTGGTTTGCATTTTATTTTATTTATTTTGTGGCTAACTCATTTATTTATTTTGTGGCTGGCATGGTATGGGGTGCCCAGGATTAAACCGTGGTCCCTGCATGCTTGCCTAAGCTTGCATAAGCAGATGCTTTAGACTGCCGAGTTATCTCACCAGGCCCTGTTTTATATTTTATATGCGTTCTAGCATGTATGCCTCACATACAGTTTGAGGATTTGTTTTAATCATGAAGAATTTATGCATTTCAAGTAGAAAATGTGGCATCCATGAAGAATCTCACTTGGAAAGACAGATAATCATATTAGCTAGAATACTGAATTTGCCATTGTCTTTCTTTGGAGACTAAGTATGAGGCTTAAGGAGATCTGTTTCGGTATCATGTTGACAAGAGGTGGATTGTGATGATTAATCATCATATACCAACTTAATTTGATTAAGAAATGCTAGCACATTAACAGAGTGCAGCCCTGGGTACATCTGGGAGGGCCATGAGGTGTGTATTTGAGGACTAAATGATCCTTCTCCTTTTCCTCTCTGGCAGTTTCCCGCTTCGCTTCCTGTCCACCATGGACTAAACAGTCTTCTTCTACCACAACCTCCTGCCATGTTTCTACCTTACAGCCTACCTACACATTCTGAATGGCATCAGACTGAGCTGAACAGGTACTGACGTACATCTGACTAACACAAACCTATTATCAAAATCTAAATCTCCTTTTACTTAAGATTTAGACATTAAATTATTACTATTTGTAGTTCTGAATCATCTGTTTAGAGTTATCAGTCTCAAAAAGCCTGATATATAACCGTTCTTTATGATGTTTTCATCCTATTGTTATTCTACATTTTCCTAAAAGGAGCAGAGAGGCCAGGCTCAAAGGAAGATCCCATAAATACCAGGGATTATCATACTGTTTTCTAAGAAACTGCTTTAAGCAATCATTTTAGAATCTCCTTAATGATCATTACTGAATGTTCTTACAGCTTGTGAAATATACCTTTATTCACTTTTTTAAGATTATAAGTGCATTAGCATGTTTTCTCATTGATTAATTTGCTTATCTCTGGGCTAAAAATTTCAGGTGTCTGTTTCTCTATGTAAAAAAATTCTGTTTAAAATCCCAAATGTTTTCTGCCCATCTCTTCATCTATTTAAGGCTTTTATTTAATCTCCTGCTGACTACTTAACTATCATTGTTTTCTCTTTGAAAGACAATGAAAACAAAGGCAAATCTTATGCTTCTTGGTGTCCTCTCATATGCACGAAGATATAGCTAAAGAGAAAATGCGAAAAAAAGTTTTTTAATTTATTACTTGATTGAATTTTGAGTTTCTATTTTTATCACCTAAAATATATAAAATAAAACAGAAACCAGTTTCCTAAATCTTCAACTACTATTGTCATTATTTCTCTCACAGATACAATTATCTTTACAATGCTAAGAAGAGCTTTGGTTTGCTTGTTTTCTTCTTATGCATTTGTTTATAAAAGTGTCCTTTTACAATGTTTCTATGATCCCCATCTTCCTATAAGCTGACACCAACCAAAGTTTTTAGTTGAAAGTTAGAAGCCTACCTATGGTGAATTGCTTTTGTTACCCCTTCTCATTTTACATTTAAGTGTGCTCTATTCCTTATAAGCTTCATTCTCAATTTTTTACCATAACTGTCAAAGGAGCCCATATCTTGAAATATACAACCTCATCTCTGCTAGTTTCACCCACGTCTGAGGGTAGGAATGCAATATTCTGGATACAGTTCAAGTCACAATCTGCCATGGAAGAGCCCACAAATAGGGAGTGGTATGGTGGTAAATTAATACTAAACAGAGCACACGCAATAAGTTATACAGAAAGAGTAGACGAAATTAGATAATAAAAGATGGGAGAATACATATTACATGGTCAGGTAATTTTAGAGTACAAATAATATATCCAAATGCAGAGGCCATGAGAGTCTGTTGGTCTTGAAAAGGGTGAAGTGAAGCTGAACATCTAAGCAACAAACACACACTTAATTGTGGAATCTTTTTTTTTTTTTTTTTTCTTTTTGAGACAGGATCTCGGTATGCAGTTCAGGCTGGCCTTGAGCTCACTTTTGTAGCCCAGGCTGGTCTCGAACTCACACCAATCCTCCTGCCTCAGCCTCCCGAGTGCTGGGATTACAGGCATGTGCCACCACGCCCGGCTCAATTGTGGAATCTTGACTTGCAAGAGTGAGAACTGACGTATAAAACTAGCTAGATCAAATTTTTACAAAAAATGAATGATGATACTGGGCAAGTAATTCTCTGTTTTACCTCAAATTAACTAAAGAGTTTAGGACATCACTACTGCAATTCTTCCTCTTTCAAATACTTTTTTCCTTCTTGCCAGAATACCTACAATAACATAGAGCAGTGCTGCAATATACCTCATATAACATAAAAAGTAAAAATTTCTTGGCTACCATCTTTCTCTCCTATTAACTGCTCCAGCTTTCCATTTCCTTTATAAAGAACTCTTTATACCATCATCTCATCTTTTTCCTGTGATTTAAGCTTGAGCCCACTCTAGTCAAACTTATTCCTATCCCTTTTCAATATACCTATTTAGCAGTGATGTCCATTTTACCATGTCTGAACTTTTTATTCGGGCATGGTGGTGGTACATGTCTGTAGTCCCATTTTTCTGGAAGCTAAGACAGCAGGAATAGATTATCTTGAGTTTGAAGCCAGCCTCAAACTATAAACAAAACAAAACAAAACAAAACTCTTCAACATCCACATTGTTGATTGATCTTGGGCCTTGATAAGTTGGTCATTTCTTCAGTTTCTAAACTTGTGCTTTACCTCCAGGAAAACATTACATTTTTCCTCTCAAAATTTCAAGTGGCAACTTCTTTTTAGTCCTTTTATTGCTTTTCGCTGATACCTAATGCTCTGAAGCTCAAGACATCACTACATAGAACATACTACATGTAGACTAGAGAAAAATATGTTTGATGATGATCCCCTTGAAATAAAAAATTTGTTTTACTTATCAAGGATTTGGAGCCAAAATATCTTGCTTCATAGGAAAAAATATTTTTTTAAATAAAAATTAATAAACAAATGATATAAAAATTCTCATTGAACTAAGAGAATGTAGTTGTACACATAGTCCAACTGCTTTCTCCTAGTTGAATGAGAAGAAATTTTTTGTACCAATAATGATAAGAAAAATCATGTCTACACCTCGTGCTCTATATAACTACTAAGAGGACAATGATATACATTGTATCAATTATTGGGAATGCACTACTAATGTGTTTTGAAACTTTTACATGGTTATTTCTTATTAAAAGTAATAAAAACAAAGGGAAAATCAAATGAGAGAAAGTAAGAAAGGAAAGGAAGGTTGAAGAGAAAGGGGAAAAAGAGGAATAAACATTTGTAGCACTACTAAATTGTAATGATTACCTATTCTTTCTGTTGACTTCATAAACATACCACTTAGCTTGCCAGAAATCACTGAGACCAATCTTTCTATAATCAGCAGAAAGAGGACATAAGCCAAGAGATTTATCAAATAACAAAAACTCAGCATCAATTTGGCTTTAACGATCTTCTCCTTTCTGCTTTTAGTAATTGGATTCCTGCCTTTCTCACTAGAAAGTTTTTCCCCTAAGTGTAGCTGTGGCCCATTTTGTGCCAGAATCTATTCCATGTTGAATATTTTTAGTTTCTGTTGGCCTATAGATCTTCTGATGCCATTTTAGGCTTTCTGTTTTGTGGAACCCTAAACAATGCTGACATTTCTATTTAAGAGGTTCTCACAGGTATTCTTGCATCTGTTTCACTTGGAATTTCACTTATATTTCCCACTTCTATGTCTTTATTAGTTACCTATTGTCTAACTGAAACCAATTTCTTTTAACACAGGGACTATAAGTTTAACAGGCCAGAAAGTTAAAATAATTTAAATAATTTTGTCTGAAATACATTTTTCTTGGATCTCAAATTGTGAGTAAACTCATTAAATGAGAACAGATCCTGAACAAACCAAATTCTCACATGGATATATGTTACTGTTTTCATATACACATTGGCCATAAATAACTACACAGATAACTTGAAATAGAGTTTTAGGCTGGGTATGGACATCATACTATATTCCAAGGCTTGGAAAGCTGAGACAGGAGGATTTCTATGATTTTATAGCCAGAGTGGGTTGCATATTGAGTTCAAATCAGCCTGAACTACAGAATCAGATCCTATCAAAAAAGAAATTATTAATTATATCTTCAATCATCCAATTGATTCTTATAGGCTTTTTGCTGAATATATATACATATGTGTATATATATATATATATATATATATATATATATATATATATGCATCCAGAGAAGAGTCACAGATTGTGCATTGGAAGAAAAGCTAACAGGGATATATTTAAAATTATAAATCTTTACAAATATTATGCACCTAAAATTAAGAGAAACACTGATGCTTAGAATAATGATTCCCAGTATTTACAGAGAATAATGATTGCTAGTAATATCTAGACTTACATTCAAGAAATACGTAAGTAACAGACATTGCAAGGAAAGATACACAGTATTTAGAACTATATACAATAATTAGAACCATATGCCTCCAAATACAGGTACTATAGGACTATAAGACATGATTCAAAGACTAAATTAGACTCATTTGCTATTAGTAGTATGTATTTGCATTCAATTAATGTGCTGAAATCTTTGAAAAGTATGCTCTCTTAAGTGGGTTAAACATGCTCATTGTAATCTTGTTTATACTAATAATTGGCTTAGCAAATCTTTTCTTTATATCTAGTACAAAGGTAAACTTTATCATGCCCAAGCTGAATTATCATAAATTCCATATTAGCAGGAGCCAAATTAATGAGGTTTAATTGTACTAAGAAAATTGCTTTTGTCATTTGCTTAATTTTGCCTTTCCTATGTATATAACAAAAACTTTTAAGTGATAGAAAATTGGATAATATAGTATTTGCAAAAAAATGAACAGAAGCAAGGCAAACTTTCAGGAATTCCAATTTAGTGTTTTATTTATTTGTTTAGTTTCAGTGTGTAATACGATGTTAAGTATATTACTGTACCATGCTATTATGGAACAGATGTTAAATGCAAAGTAAAAATGTCAGGGGTAAATGATTGATGATCCTCTTTGCCATTTCAAAGTAAACCATGATTATTTATATGCTCTGGACATTGCTTGAAAGCATCATATTAAATCTAAACAATTGATCCATTTTCAAGGGGTTTTATATAATATATTATTTATGTGGCTTTTATTCTTTTGTGAAAATGTCCCAGGATAAGAAAGTATTTAGAGTCTCAGCGCTCCACCCAGCCCATATGGTAGATTTGTTCTCTGTGTAACACTTACCTTTTCCCTCTAGGCCCATATGGCAGGTCCATAGGCTGCCCAGGCCCCACTGTCCTCTGCAGGGGCCATATGGCCAATTCAGTGAGCACTCATTTACCTTGTATTAATATTTTATCTGTCTCAGACAGAAAAAGAGATCAGATTAAGTAAAGGCAGCCCCTGAAAATGGTTTAGCCATATAATCAATACGGAGTGTCAATGTGGTATGAGAGATGGGTTCTGTTATTTCATTTATATTAAAAATAGCAAGTCCCGTTACATAATTTATCAAATAATTTCATAAGCTCTTTTGATCACTTGATATACATTGACAGAATGCTGTTTAATTATGCTAATCATTTAGGGATGTTAACACATGGCAGCATAAGCTTATAGGCTTTAGAGCTATCTTAAATATATAGGCTTAGATATATCAAAATATATGACTAAATCTAAATTATAATCTATATTACCAAGTCATTGATCAGAAATTATTCCATTATTATAACATTTGAAGCTATAGACTAAACATTTTGTTACTATAATAAAATTTAAAACTTAAAACTTCTCAGCCCATTATATTTAGATTTTATACACAAATACAGAATAAACTAAAATAGTGTGATTTTCCATTTTCTGCTGCCATTTATAAGTCCATTTAAAGTTGGCAAATGAACTCTATGGGATAAATTGTTTTACCTCAAGTTCATTTAATTGATGAGATTATTAGTTTCATAGCTTCATTAACATTTGAGCTATAGAAACTGTGTTCCCTTTAGCAGTTCTTAATATTGAGATATATGTGGATAGGATTATAATTGTGGAATCATATAATTATTTCAATCACTCAGGTACTTTTCCACAATGTACTGAAAAACACTATACACTTTATACTAGGCCCAGTTACCAAGTTGTATGAGTACATTTCTTTCACCTCCTCTAATACAAACAAGCATCTCATTTAAAAAACTACCTTTAATACTTCAAATCAGTTATTCAAAGTGAACATAAACAGAAAACTACACATTAGTAATTTATTTTTGTTAGACCTTAGAATTCGTATCAGTGTATATACTAAATCTAATGTAAAGAATTCTCAGAGAAAAATTTTTGAAACATAATGTTCAGAGGAGAGAGTTCATAGTTTGATGAGTATTTCTTTTGCTAACAGATCTAAATTTTCTCCTTAGGTATGTCTTTTCTCCCTCCCCCCCCCCCTTAGGTATGTCTTAATTCACCAGTCCTCTCTTCAAGCAATTTTAAATCGCTCAGTTTTTCATTTGATTTCACAAAATGTACATATTTATCATATTTGACGTACATTTCTTTTGAGCCCCAATATCTGTGGTTATACTTGCTATGATATGTTTCTAGAATCCTTTTACCAGGCTCGTGTAAATTCTGAAGCCACAACTCATAGGTGATATGGAATACATTCTGAAGTCACATGAAATTTTAAAATAATAATAATATTGAAATAGAAATGTTAATGTGTTTAGGTTTGTCACCTGTAAGTGCAAGTAAAGTCATAATTAAAATATAAAGACAACGTCAAGGTCTTTGACAGCTTATTTTAAGTCTGTATATAGAGAAACATATTTTAATGAAAATATAAAAGTTTAATTTTATGCACTGAATATTTTCATGGAGTCAGCACTTTGTTATTTTGTGATAACATGTTAAAATTAATGGGATGTCTTAACTAAGTTCTTTCTGCATATATACATATATAAAAGGCAAAGCTCTGAACCTGACTCCATAAATAACATTCTCTGTGATTTTGTTAAAGTTTAGATGTGCAGATTTGTATTTGAAATCCTTGCAAGGTTACCGGGTGCAACCCTTCAACAATATCTCTGAGTCTTCAGGGACAGAATCCCATTATGTGGAGTTCAGTGAAGGGGGTAAACACCACTATAAAAAAATACAAATTGCACATATTTCCCATTTAGCTAGTGTCACCAAAGTTCACCATTTAGAATTCTAGCCAGTTAGGACTCACTCTTGGAGGTCAAGTACCTTGTGAACCTTGTCATCTCACTGATGACATCACATCCCATCCATCACTTCTTTCAGGAGCACACTTGCCATCTGCGCTGCACACATTATAATAACTTATTAGACACCTTCATAGGGTAACAATCTGCACACTGACACTGTTGTCTTAATGTGGGCATATCCTGAGATAACAACCGCAGGATAACAACCACTGCTTCTCTGCCAGAACGTAGTGCTTCTGCCTTCCAACTTAGGAGAATATTTGAACTTCTTCAGGCTTATGGGAAAAACACACATATTGGCAGAAGCATCTTTCTGCATTGGAGGATGAGAAATGAATCTTTTACAAGGAGATAGGCAGCTCCCAACCCTTCCAATGTGACCTTTGTGTTCAGAACCCACAAGTGCATTTTTTTCGTACAAGAGGACCATATTTGCAGGTAGACACCTCAGTATATAACAGCACTCACAACTAAATCCAATACCATTCCCTTCAACTTGTTAAAATAATGTAACTGAAATCATTTCCCTGTCTCTATAATCTCTTTCTTTTATTTTATTTTTCCCTAAAGCCATTTAATTAACTGAAATGGGGTCTCAAACATCCAGCTGACATTGCATACCTGTAACTCTAATAGGTCCTCTGGAAAAACCAAGGACAGGGTCCAAGATCACACACTTTTATTTTAGCAACATGTTTAACCTAGCAGCTGTGAAGGGCCTCATGACTTAAAGAAATCCAGCAACTGTCGACGCCCTGGCTTAACAAAATTATGGCTTTAGAGAAGATGGTATTTTGCATTATATGAAATTCATCCTCTCTTCCTTCTTTTGGCTTGTCATTTATTCCAGCTTACACTGTGATCAACATTGTACTAAAATAAAGTCAAGTACAACAGCCGCTCCCTGCCCATCAAAACGCATAGACGTCTGCCAAGCACTCGTAACAGCTGGTGTTACATTAATTAGTTTAAACTATTTATTTCATCCATCTCCAGAGCAGATTGAGCAAAAACATTAGAGATTATTCTAGCATCTGTAAGTGCCCTGCAAACATTAACCAAGGAAAGTTAAAATATCCATATATCTATATCTATATCTCTATATATTTTTATATATAGAGATATAGATATAGACACACACATATATATATGTATATATATATGTATATATATATATATATATATATACTCACACATAATTTGAGAAGTCAAAACAATAATAAATAAATGATTAAAATCTCACATGCCTTATTTAAGGGATACTTTATTAACTCTCTTTAAAAATGTTAAGTTTTCAACTTATATCCATCTTTTGTGTCTGCAAAGTTTCTATCTTAAAAATTATCACTAGAAAGTAATAATAATTCCTGGCATCATGGGCCATTAAACAATAGATGACAGGGAATGGGTGACTCAGTGGGTTAGTCTCAGATTTTATGGGCTTTATTGGAATCTTGCCCTAACTACAGTGACCAAACACTGTTATCAAATGGTTGTAAAAATCACAATTAAAATTACTTTTATGACCTTCACTAGAATCTTAGAAAACTACACCCCATAACAGGAGTCTCCACATTACTGACAAAATTAACATAACTGCTACTTTTTGACTTAAGAGAATTTAGAAATTAACTTTCTAAAGCAACTCTTCAAATAATTGCTGCCAGCAGCGTCTTGATTATAAATATGTGTCCATTAAATGTCTATCAGTCTTTTTAACGACAGATTTTTAAATACTATATTATGTTTCATTATGTCTTTTCTAGAATCCAAATATATTTGAGTTAAATTAATATTAATTGTGCTGCTTTCAAAGAAGTAATATTCTGAAATATCCGAAGACCAACATTCTACAAGAGAAATGTTAGGGAAAAATCATGATTTTAAAATTTTGTAGACTATAAAAACCACATTATTTAAATTTCCACATGGTAGAGATTTTCCCCAAAGCAATCTGTTTTCCCCAAAAGCATACCATGAATAAAATTTGACATATGATTTGATCAACTAAAGGCAAACAAAAAGGTCTACATGAAAAATAGCAAACAAACATCGAGGAAATAAGTAGTCTGATATTCATTGAATAAGAGTGATAGGAAGGAGAAGGCATTGGGAAAAGCGGCATGGTACATCATGGACAGCCTCCTGCATGAACTCAGCCAGAAACTCGGAAGCACTGCTTGTTATTCTGATGGTGGGAAGCGTTTGCTGTTTTAACTGTACTCACATCAAAGATCATTGTCTAAGAAGCAAACTAGTTTTACTTCTTGGCGCTTTAATTCCTATGCCATATGCAAGAAGAAAAACAAATTAGTACAACAAATGTTTGGTGTAATATAACCCTATTTAGACTTATGTGAAAACAACTGAGAATTTTCAGTCTTCAAGCTAACTAAAGGAGCTATAGATGGACCTTCAGTGTAGCACTACCTATCCTTCCTATGGCAATCTGTTTTGTCCCACATGAGGATCTAGTTGAGTTACCTAACGTTGGGAATAGAAAATTTAGCCTTTTGTATGGGACTAGAAGGGACTGTGTTTCATTCACCTGTCAAATTCATGTGTAGAAGCCCTTTAAAGAGGGAATTAACATGAAATGAGATCATAAAGGCAGAACCCTAGTTCAATAGGAGGGGTGTTATTATAAAGGGAAGACAGCAGCAGTGGGGAGTGTACACAAAGAAAGATCATGGGAAACAGTGAAAATGCAGCTGTTCATAAACCAAAGACATCAGCAAAAAACTCAAACTATCACCATCTGAATTTTGAAATTCCAGATCTGTGAAAAGAATCAATTCGGGTAGGCTATGCAGTGAGGTTTTGTGACTATAGCTCATGTGAATTTGGAGAGGAAGCTCCTCATGTCTCACAAGTCTGTAGTTCTTCCTAACTCATGATCACTGATGACACCAATTCATTTGTTTCTTCTAGCAGTCCTATGAAGTACAATATTATTCCCTTTTCCTTCAAAATGAGAACTCTTGGCTTCAGACTCGAATTCCAAGTTATCAACACTTTGTCTTAGGCCAGGTGCCTGAGAGCTTTCTGTATAAATAATCCATTTTCATGTTTTAGAACATTTTAGATTCCTGAAAGATAATAGGCTTACAACAGTGACCGGAATAAAACATCTAGGAAAAGAAGCTTAGAAAAAACAAAACCACATTTCAAACCAGAGACAGGCAAACTATGAATCAGTGGCCAAATCCAGCATCCTAGATAGTGGTGTTTAGTATGAGAACAATGAACAGAGTTTGTGTTTTGAAATGATTGAAAAAAATGAAATAAAAAGAGCAAAAGAATTATCTGACATTTCAAAATAATATAAAATGTAAATTTGAACATCCATACGGTATTTCTGGAGTACAGCCACAATCATTCATTTGTATACCAACTATAATAGTTTTGTCATCCAACAGTAGAGAGGTTGTGACATAAATCACATAAAACAAATTCTAAAATATTTATTACAGTAGTGTGTACAGAAAATGATTGTTAATCCCTATTAGGTACAATAGGATGAATAGCATCTTTTATTATAATTGCTTTTAATAGTGTGGCTCCAGTTTGATAGGAATCTTAGTTAACTCTTAATATATGGGCTGATGATATTATTCTGCTTCACTCTCACTAATATGTACAATGGTACTCTATGATGTAAGTGGGTATTTAAATTTGGGAACAACTCACAAATGGGCTGTTGTAACATGACTTAATGGTAAATTTGTGACTAGTTTGTAGAGAAAATTGATGATGATGGAAGATAATAGGAACAAAAAATACCTAAATTTCTAGGGTCAAATATTCTTAGAAATGCTCTCTAAGGCAGCTCGATTCTAACTTCATTCCTTCCTCCAATTATTCCCATTTTTCACATTTGGAAAATAAGAGCTAATGCAGCTCAGTAAATTTCATACTTTCATACCCACTTCACTATTTAATGAGGTCAAAGGTGGAATCCAAGAGTTCCGAGAATCTAGAACTCAGGCTTTCATCCATTATGCCCTATTATCTACCGTAATTTCACGAAGGTGAATACCAATACTGCTAACTTTAATATGCATAATAATATACTACTTTACATATAAGCATATAATGGGGTTTAATTTTCTTTAAAGAAAATTCAAGTATACTGAAGCTGATGAAACAAATATTATGGAGAAATATATGACACTTTCCCACTGTGTCAGATAAATTATTGGTTCAGTGCTTGGGTTTGAACCAAATCAATCACAGTACTGCTTCAGAATACAACCCTGCACTGCTTCAGAACAGGGATATAATCAGAGAAACATATCCTTAGGTGACATCGTCATTATGCAAACATCATAGAGTACTCTTCCACAAACCTAAATGATTAGGTTAATCATTGTGGTGATAATATATATATATATATATATATATATATATATATATATATATATATTTTATTGAACCTTATTTATTTATTTGTGTGATGGCTGGCTCAGCCTGCCCTGGGGGTGGGGCTGTAGCAGCATGTGGTGCCGGAGATCAAACTGTGGTCCCTGTGGTTGCCTAAGCTTGCCTAAGCTTGCCTAAGTAGGCGCTTTAGACCACGGAGCCATCTCGCCAGCCCTGCTTGGCCTCTTAATGTCCCTAAGGACATGGTTAGCACAAGATGTTAAGCTACTACCAGCTTCATATGCATGCCCTTTTAGAATAAACTTTTGTCTTAATGAGTAGTAGCGTGTTTATCATGACCAGATGCAAAATGCTGACCTACATTCTCCTGTGGTAGTCAAGTTGATTAAATCATGGAAGATCTATATTCTTCAGGAAATTCATCCAATGAAGTGTTCAGAACTGAACGTACTCTTATTGGGTGGGTCTGGAAAAATAGACAGGCTACTAGAGGCAGGACCTTCAGCTCCAGCTCTTCATGTCACTTTGCTGTCTTGGCACCGTGACATAAGCATCTTTTCTCTGCCTGGCTTTTCCGTTATCCCATTTCTTCACTAGAGCTGGCCAAATGTTCATGAATTGATACCTCTGAAACTGATCCAAAATAAACCTCTCTTCCTTCCCGTTGCGGGTGTTAGGTATTTTCTATCAACAATGAAGAACATGACTAAGTCAGTGCTCTAAAATAATAACAAAAAGTATAAACCAGTAAACGCACAGTCAGGTAATGCAGGTACTTTACTCATTATAAAGCATTACTAATTATGCATTTTACTTTCATAAGGCTTAATAATGCAATGTGATTGTTATGTTAGCATTACCACAAACATGTATTAAAGTCCTTGTGTTGTGACCTCCTTGTCTATGACAATAATAAACAATAGAAAATTTTCAGCACCATTGTAATCTCATAAAACAATCAATGGATGCAGTCCATTGTTAATGGAACTCTTTTTGTGGCATATGACTGAATTGCTAACTGCTAGGTGCATGTTTGGTCTTAACCAATATAGGGTACATATATGTGTTCATCTAAACCTCCTACCAGGAGTTTTTACACTATAAAAATAATCTTGTTTTGTTAATACAGCACTCTTTCTTAACATCTCCTTATAAGGAAAGATTTTTGCCACTTAATAAAAATATGTCAAGTCAGAGCCAACATGAAGTAAGACAGTTTGGAGAGAAAAAAAAATAGAAGAGAAAATCAAAGCAGAGTTTCTTATTTTTCTCATTCTCCAACTCTGAATCTCAATTTTGTACCATGCTAAGGTTCCTCATCCTAGAGTGGAGCTGAAATGATTCTCTTCAGGATATTATGGAAAAATTATGTGTGATTTTGCTACACTTGTGTTGTCACAACACAACCTCATGGTTAAGCATGGAATGCCCAATCACAGGGCTTTTGAAAGATGGCTACTGCAACTATCTCTGAAGCCAAGGTAAAAGAGTTAGTTAAAGTTTTTCCCTAAGACTCTACAAAATGATTAGCGGAAAGTGAAATTTAAAAAAAAAAAAAAAACTAATTTTGAAGGTAAATTCAAAGAGGGTCTCTCATATAAGTGTAAAGGGATAAGTTAACAGGTTTACAGAATTCTAGTATGAGCACACAGAAAAGAACAGTGGATACATATATTAATTCCAGCTAATAAGTAGTTCAAATGTAGAAAGTTGGTTGATATGAACAACATCATATTGCACTGTATAAATTATCAGTGAATGTATAAATTATCAATGAAATTTGGAAACATCATCATGGAATGGTTCATTCAAGAAGCACAGTCACACTTTAAGGGAATTGGGCTGAGAATAGAAGATTTTTTGTGTCTGATAGCAAGAAGTAAAAGAAAGTACAGAGATCCCTGTATTTGGAAAAAGAAGTGAAATTCAAAATCTATACTATACTAGCATAGTGCTATTTCCAGTAATGTCAAAGGATCTTAGCACTACACTAGACAAGAAGATGAGATAGGGTGAGGCAGAAGCAGATACATAGGCCAAAAGACAGAAGACCCAGGGAACATGTCTGACTTAATCATCCTGAAAAAATATGGCACTGCATTTAAGGTGATGGATTTTGGACCTAAACTACTGCAACTCTGTTCCTAGACCTACTTGCTCCCTATGTGCCATACAATCTTGTTATAATCCTCTGTATGTAAATGGCAATAATAGCAATCTGTCTGTGCTCAAAGTAGCAGCGAATTCTAAATTATTACATCACAAGTATTTAGAATCGTATCTGTCATACAGTGTATATTATACAACAGTTTTGCTATATTAATATATCTCGTGGTAGCAAATAGATGGCATAGATTATAACTCTTTTTGTTCTTCCCATAACTGATTGTGACTCTGTCATGTTAAAATACATGAACATCAGTGTAGAGAGAATATAGATACGAATGTATAAACATCCAACAATGTAATGTAGATCTAAATTTCATTACAACTAAAATGGGAATTAAATTTCTCAGATCCATTTTATGGCAAAATTTAAGTGATCATTTGAAGAGGGTGTGACTCTAACAAGCCTTTCACACACAAGCAGACTAGGTCTTTATTTGCTGTCTCCTATGTCAACATTGTGAAGGTGTAACTCATCATTTCCGAGTCTTCATGGTTGATTCCTCATGTCCTGTTTTCACCCAGAAAGTAAAGCAGTCACTAGTTGCCGAAGAATCAGGTAAAAACGCCAAGTTACCGCTAGTCTTGGAAGCTCCAACTTCCCATGTCCCTCACAGCCCTCAGAGCTACAACTACTAAGCACAACTTTGTCTATGTGGTCACCATGCTGTCTTGACCCATGATCATGAACTCTGCTTAAAGCTTAAAGTTATATGTTAAGGTTTCGACTTCAACCCTGTTTCAATTCCAGATTTTCTCCTTGTTCAAAAGTCATTGTTTTTAAGTATTTATAGCACAATAGAATTTGTCATGTGACATTGCCAGGAAAGTACAAACTACCGCGGCCCAACCAAATCCAAACTGTAATAGTTTGTTCTGGGTGACTAATAGGATATAAAGAATATTTGACAAAGAATTTTCAGAAATATATACAGTATTCATAAACAGGCACTTTCAAGCTCAGTTAATATCAATTCATATATTTTGTGAGCAACACATTCTCTGCCTTGAGTGCAATAAGGACACCCTATGGAATGTAGAAAAGTTTTCCAAACTATTTCCTCCACATTGAGATTCAGTTCTCAGAAGCACCTGGGCAACACATTTGAGGCCTGGCAACATTATTCCAAAAAAGGCTTCGAGTTTTCCTCCAGTTTTTCCCAAAGCCCTCCCATTTTGAAAATCACTTTCTAATTATTTATTATATTATGTTAGCCCTGAATAATCCATCATACTACTTTTAAAAAGACAAATGCCAATGCAAACATACTTATTTTATAACTCACCAAATAAAACCTTGTTTATTGAGCCAATTTCACTGAAGTGTCCTTTTCCATAGATAGTGTCATTAAATTAGTAATACTTTTATTAGTTTGCTATTCTCCTATGGTGCCATTTATTCAGAGTGGTGTTTAACCCCTTTGACACTCCCACAGATGAAAAGTTGATCCCAAGTGTTGAATGCTTCACAGATTTCCACTACAAGTGTACATTATTCCACTTTATGAACTACTAGCATGATTTTTTTCTTTTACCAAAAACTTCATGGTTAAATTTTGCTACAAAACCTTTTGTTCTTATTGAAGTCACTTTGCTCGTCTTTCCTACTGTAAGGACACCAAATCCTAAAAGCTGGCAAGAATGCATATGTTTATTTCACCATTGCACTGCAATTACTGAATGCCACTTAATTATAGCAACAGATGCTCGAGTGTAGGAACCAGAAAAATCAAACGCCTCATTTCCAGGTTATTTTTTTCCATTGCTTCTGCCAACAGCAGATGTGTGAGCCCCTTGTGCTCTGGCGTAAATACTTATCAAATCCTAACAGGTCACCTATGTCACAAACAACATTTCAGATGCAACTGTTTCACCTGATAATAGGCTCTGAAAATAAAACTGTGAGCTGTAAATACAATGTATTCAGAATGAAATGCCATAATGTGAAATTGCTTTTTCTCCAGCTACAACTGAAGTCCTTGACAGTTTTTGGCAGTGATAAATCACCCTCCCATTAATTGTCTTCTCTCTCATTGTGAGGTGAGCTGCTAAAAGGGGCAGTCAACAAAAATGACTTAAAGGACAAATTTTGGCAAAAAGACAATGAAGAAATCTGTCACTGCTCAGCCTCCAGTAAACTGTCATGAAGCAATCAAAATATATGTAGCTGAAGTGTTTATGTCTTTGTTAGAAGATTATAGAATGATAAGTTTACTGTTAAAAGAGAGGAAGGACCCAGAGAAACTTAAATTGTGGGTCCTTGACACCCTCTCTGAAGTGATTTTTCTCCTATAAGATGCATTCCTGTCTTAGACTTGGACATTTTTCTCCTCCCTTCAGCTTTGCATTCTGACCTAGAATAAATGAAGAGCTCCCCAATGTACGATCACAAGTTATAAAACCTTATTAACATAATTCTGAATTGAGTGTAAGTCTAATTTTTAAAAATTAATTTCTAATATTCTTGAATAGCTTCTTTATCACAATCAGGAAAAGTAAATCATATTCTTTCTATGCCCCAAAGTGTGTTTGGCATGAGGAGACACTTTTGTATTACCATATGCAATATGAGAAAATTATATGTTTCTACAGTTCACTTCATAATGCGCCATTTACATTTTAGTTTATATTCAGCATTAGTAAATAAAAATGCATTAAAACTAGACCCAGTGTTGTTCTGAAATTAAAACTGTTCATATGTACTTTGTGTAATTAATGTACTGCTTAAATTGCTGAATCGTAAGCCCAATTGAACTGGAACCCCAAATTTAAATTGTGCTCTTTGCTGGAAGGTACTGAGGCATTCTTTTTAAACTTCAGTAACATATTCAAAACAGACACACAGGTAAATATGAGGACCACGCTGACTATCTATGAAGAATAATTTGAATAAACGAAAACTGTTAAAGGAAATGCATACTTTTTAGGAAGCTTAGTGGAACACAATCTAATATTCTGATGCGTGATTGGTGCCTATGTCAACAGTTTTTCCAGAGGCATCTGAAATTTAGGGGTATTTCAGTTAATATAGGAGATCACTAACTCTAAAAAGAATTAGCGGGCATAGCACTGAACTGGTCTTTTTAATATTGTACATAGGTGCTTGGTTTGCTTTAAATGGGGTGGGGTGAAGTATTTTGGTACTTAGAGTGCTATGATTCCATAACGATATCAAGTTAAATAAGAAAAACTTAAAATTAACCCTAGGCCCATCTTGTAACTCAAGCTGAATGTTATCTGAATTCAACTAGATACAGATTTTAGATGATGACATTAAAACATCTTTTGAATGACAGAAATTTAAAAAAATCGAGGGATTGATTTTTTTCTCCTCTGTTTTGGTGATCCGCCAGTTTGCGAGCTTACAGAGAGCATATGGAGATAGCATATTTGCAAGTCCATCTCTGGAGGATTGCAAAAGGCCTTTAGCTTGTGAAAAACAGCAATGTTATTTTTTTTTTTTTAACGTTCCCTATATTTAGAGATTAAATCGCTCACTGCACAAACCCATTTGGAACAGGCGCGAAGGTGAAAAGGATAATCAGTACAGTCACTGGTCCGTGTTTCCTAAACGCTTTTGAAAACATTACTGTGCGCAGGCATAAAATTAGCGGCAGGACCTTAAAAAGGCTGGCATTTAGCATGACTTTTTGGAAAGTGACACCCTCATTTTTTTCTTGTAGGATATCATTAAATTTCAATCGCCCTATGGCAGTGCCTTTCCATTAATAACCAATTCACTGTGTCACTTTGGCTCTCCTTTGAAATAATGAGCCTTTGCTTCGCTTTAATAAATTTAAACATATTCTCAAGGCCAGAGAAGATAGGAAACCGCAGATGGGCTGAGAAAAACACGATTCATAAATCCTTAACTGCCTGAGATCGTTGAGAGCAAAACAAAGTAACACTCGTAAAATATTAAACAATCCCAGCTGTATGAGGGAAGCTTCATTAACAAAAATGGACTATTTACTGCCTGGCCCAGAGCTTGTGGGTGGAGAGAGTCAAAGAAATCTTTTCAAAAATTCCCACTGCCATGTCTTCTTACAATTTTTTAACCAACTAAAGGAACAATGAAATCATTATCTGGAAAGTCCAGTCATGGGGTGAGAAATATGGTTTAAAATGTTCCAATTATTTTCACACTTATATAATCTAAACTTAACAAGTACAAGCATAACTTATTTTCTTGGGAATATTTCCGTAATTGTGATAAAGTTACTGAGGACATGAGGAGTACCTAGGTGGTGAAAATGGAGTGGCAGTGAAAACCATTGTGAACATCCTTAATGAAATGATTTCTAAATTGTTTCAGAATGGAATAATAGAATTACTTTTGTTTTTGGATTTGAGTTTTACTATTCAATTATTTTTCTCATATTCTTCAGATTACAGAAAGCTAAGTTTATTTGGTATCATACTGAAGGGTTAAAAATTCAACTTTAAAATTTTAGTGTGATGGATGGAAATTATGGAAATTGATGCAGTATCCTTATCAAGGGTAGCAGTTTTAGGACCCTGCCTCAAAAATCAAGCCCAGGTTGCTGGTGGTCCTCAAGTTTGAAGAACCAAGAGATCAATGTCAGTCTGTTAAATGCTAAGAACTTAGAAGCTCTAACCTTAGAGACAAGCTGACAATTTAGTGGACAGAATGTCAATACTTCTAAACATTTCAAGGGCAAAAATATTGCTTTATACAATCTGTGTCACATATATTACAAGAAAAGAGTTTAGGTTTTTCTTATGCATTCTGTCAGCACTTTTATTTTTCTTATACAGTGGTAGATAATTAAGGTAGCAGAATAATTTTAACTGGTGGGCCAGCCAGGTAGCTCAGAGGTTTAAAGTGCCTACTTAGGCAGGCTCAGGCAACTGTAGGGACCCCAGTTTGAACCCTGACACCACATGTACCAACTCCATCCCTAGGGCAGGCTTAGCTGGCCATAACATAAATAAATCAAAGTTAAAAAAATTTAAAAGAATGATTTTAACTGCTATTGTAAAGCTATTTGTTGGCAATTCTCCTTAGACATTTAAGATTTACTTGAAATAAAATCATCTTTAAATGAAATCTTGAGTTATCTTCTGCAAGTTTTGAGTGTGCTTTAGGCTTGATTCTTCCATGGAAACCCTACATTTGTCTACTATTTTCAGCTGGTATTATTTCTATTATAAACATCTAATATTTGTAAAGTATTAAAATGTTTATTATATTTCTACACAGTAAATGATTATTATAAAATAAATGTACATAAGCATGTGTATTTAACAATAGTAGATTTCCTTTTGAAAAGTCAAATTGCCTACAACAGTGCTCATAAAATCAATTTCACAAATTAATAAATGTAGCAGATACCTTGCTTATAAATGAATGTATTATAAAAGATTTGTGGAAAGAGGTTCAAATATCAAAGCCTACTTACTTAAGTGGATATATTTATATTATGTGCTGCTAATATGACGTTTAACCTGTCCTGACCTATCTTATGGTTATGAAGTACCAAAGCCAGCTATTTCCTCCTTTTTCCTGCTCCACAACCTCAGAGTAACTTAAAAAGTCATAGATAATCTTTGACCAGAATTAGGGAAGAAAAATTGACAGGGCACTGATAATGTAAATGGCAGGAGGATGCCACAATAGATGCAAGGTAAAATAGCATCTTATGTGAGGATAAGCAACCAGTCCCTGAAAAGCTGATGTTTTCTTTCTTCACAGACCTCATCACGGAACAGGCAAGCAATTACAATGAGCGCCATGTGAGCAGAAGCTTTGCCACTGGGCCCTCATAAATCTTGCCAGTTCCCAGTGAACAACACCAAATATTTGCAGCTGAGGAACATTTGGTCTGGCTTAAATTAACATATCTCAGCAGTCAGAAGTCATTAAGCGTTGCCAATGATTTGAAACAATTTTTCCATTTCAAAAGCATCACTGGCTTTTACTTATTTTACTGGATGAAGATGGCAGGAGAAAGTGAAACAAATGGATTGAAACTAGAGCCTCTTAATGAAAACAAACATAAAAGTCTTTGAACTTCCTGTTGAATATATGTCAGTATTTCCTTAATAAACATCCCTATAGCTCTTATGCATATAATCAAAGAATTCAGGAAGATACAACCAAATTTTATGGCAAGCAACAATTTAAACAGAAGAAAGTAGAGATATTTTGACCATATTTTCTCTATAATTTGTAATGCTGGTAAAATATTTCCAAAGAAAGACTAATTCAATATTCTCAATTAAAGTTTTTATAAAGATTTAGCACAGAAAGAAGTATGTTGGTATACTTCCTGAACATCAGTTTTGATAGAGTTTATGCAGACATAAGGTAGGAGCAAATTGCTTAGAATAGTTCAATGATTATAACAGAACTTTCATGCAAGAATCAAGAGAAGGGCTGGGGAGATAGCTCAGTGGTCTAAACACGGGCCTGGAAAGCACAAGGACCCAGTTCAATCCCCAGTATCACATGCCAGGCTGGTCCTAGAATACCAGGGGAGCCCCAGGGGTGCTATGTCTGCCATGGAAACTGGGTGTGGTAGCGCATGCCTATAATACTAGCACTGGAAAGGCTGAGACAGGAGGATCACTGTGAGTCTGAATGGTTAGTGTAACCCTGTATCAAATAAACTAATACTCAAATGAAGAGATTATGTGAAGGAAATTATTTATTTCAAATTAATTCAGCGTCTTATCTAGAAATTGTTGTCACCAACTATATAAAGTCGTCTTTCTTCATGGATTAAGATTCTTAAGGAAATGCAGGTTTTAGAAACAGAAAACTTGAATCCAGCTCCACTTTCTCTACATAATAATTATGTTAAACCAAAGAAGTTATTTAACTTTTCAAATGCTTATCTTTAATGTAAGTTTAGTATCTTTAACCCCAGAAGTCATAATAAAGAGATAATTTATGAAGTATATCCTTGACCCAGAGTAAATACTTTGTAAACAGTAGCCATTCATTTCAATTTTATTTTATTTTATTTTATGTATGTATGTATGTATGTATGTATGTATGTATGTATTTGTTTTCACGGAACCAGGGATCAAACTCAGGACCTTGCACTTGCCAGGCAGGCACTTGTGCCCCTGAGCTGTCTCCCCAACACCTTCATGTCAATTTTAAAGTAATCAAATTAGCATCATTACTGTCATCAGTACATTCTCATGTATATGGTGAATATTACTGGTTGTCAGCCATGAAACTAAGACTCATGTAAAGACAAGTGAACACAGAAATGGATATATCTATGTAGTAAGCCTAGAAAATGGAAATAGTAAAGAAAACAAAAGGAAAGTATTTATTATGCGCTAAAAGTGGTACTTGTGTTCTTGTTACATATGTCATGCAGTACATCAAGCAAGATGCAGTTATGGGTGTGAGACCAGGGGTCCCTCAGGACTACATTCCCCCTTTGTGCCTGCTGTGGGAAAGTGACTTTTGAAAATATTTGCTAAATACTTCAGAAAATTTTGTGATGGATTATTTTGCCAAAGGGTTTACTCTAGTTGCAAATGTGTACCACAGCTCCTTTTAAGTGCAAATTCCTTTACTAAGTTAATTTGGATTATAATGTTTCAAAGAGTCTGCATGCTGTTACTCATTAATGTTTTATTCTTTTCTAAAAGTATAAGCTAAAGTCAATACTGTAGAAAATCAAAAGTGGAGAAATTATATTCAGCAAAATGTCCATCACAGAGTAAATAATGATAGCCAAATTGATAAGCTTCATTTACAAATACATGAAGAAAAATAGTTCTCAGACAGATCTTTCTGGTCAAGGAACTTAGTAGTTAAAAACAAGCAACACTCTCATTATGTTTATTTTTCTCTTTTGCAAATTGTTTTAATTTTATTATGTATTTAGCATAGGGTCTGCAGGGTCTCACTATGTAGATTGACCTCAGTGATTCTCCTGTTTCCAGCCTCCCAAGTGTTGGGTGGGATTGCAAGTGCAATTTTGAGACGTATCTTAAAAGGAATTAAAGTATACTGTATGAGATAATGGGGAGCAATAAGACATTGCAGATAGAGCAAATGGAGCATGGCACACTTCAATGAGCAAGACAATGCAGTCCCTGAAACTATGAATGCTTTATATACCTGTATGCCTTGGGACCTTATGCAAAATTTAATATTATTTATTTTACTACTTAGAGATGGGTGCCAAACAACAAATGCAGTTCCCTGCCTCCTATATATCCAGTCTGAGTTCATACTGCATATGTAGAAAGAAAAAAAATAAATTCTCCATCATTATTTCTGTGTATCCTTTGCTCTTCGTTTTATTGTCTTTTAACTTCGATGGTAATAAGTAGTTTAAGATCTATTATTGCATTCTTTTTATTCAGTTTCTTGAATAGCTGAGATGCAAGAATTCACCACTCTGCCCTGTTACTGTCTTCATTGTTGAAAGAAATTTACTCAATGTGATTTAGACATCAAATGAACAAAAGGAAAATTATTACTTAAACTTAAAAAATGGGTTATATTATTATCCTTTTTAAGAGAGAAAAATGCTGGCAGAGGAGCCCTAAGGCAGGAGGTGAGCTTGACGCTGGGCACTCACCCTGACTTGTGAGGTTTTTGTCCACTCGTTCCTTGGGCAATCTACAGGTTCACTGCTGTCTACTTCTTGCATAAAGTAGGAAACAGAAGACAGGACAAAACAAAGCACATTTCTGAGCATATCTCAGTTTAGCAAAACAGACCTTTCATATTAGAAAGTAACATCTCGATATCATGGTATGCCAAAAATTGCATTCAATTACTAGATATCTTCTGGATGAATATTGAAAGGTAAAACCTTACCCATAAAGATCATTTTAACTTTATCTCTACATCATTGCTATCCAAATAAAAGAAAAAAAAAAACAGGCAGATAAGAGAAGGGAAGAGAAAATGAAAGACTTCTGAAGACAATTTATAGACTGGTTTAGGTTATTATCACCAGGCTTTTTCCCTCGTTTTTCATGTTCAACATGAATTGGGAGGGTAGGTCAAGGTGGGAGATCCCAGAAAGTGAATTACAATAAATATGGCTAATAACAACAACAGTAAGACAATTACACTCTGGATAAGATACAATTTAAGTATTTCTCTATTGTTAAGGGCCATGCAGGAAGCATGCTGTAAACACCAATGTTCTGCCACCTCCTGTAGGATGGGAGCATGACTCTAACTTTTAAAAAGTGTTAACATCTTTTAAAATCTTAACAACTAGATTTTATTTGGATTTTCTGTCTTCCTAAATATAATTATATGCCTATATAAACAGAAGGTAACAAAATCATTGTTTATGAACACAATTAAATTTCAGGGCCAAATAGCCAAGCAGATTAAAGCACCTGCAAGCAGGTGCAGGGGCCAGGCATTTGATTCCTGGCCCTGCTATGCCAGTCGCGCCCCCACGGCTGAGATTGCAACTGAGACTGGCTGTGGTGGTACGCGCCTGAAATCCCAGCTCTTGGGAGGCTGTAAACAGGCAGATCACTACAGTCTGATCTAGTAGTGGGACTCTGACCACTCTGTAGACCCTTCCTTAAAATACAAAAACAAACAAACAACCAGAAAGAAAGAAAGAAAGAAAGAAAGAAAGAAAGAAAGAAAGAAAGAAAGAAAGAAAGAAAGAAAGAAAGAAAGAAAGAAAAAATTAAACTTCAAATACATTCTGTCTGCATACTTGTATTAAAGAAAGTTTTAGGGTGGCGGTTTTTTTTTCTTTTTTTCTGTCCTTTTCTCTTTTCTTTTCTTTTCTTTTCTTTCTTTCTTTCTTTCTTTCTCTTTTTCTTTTTTTCCCCCCCCTGGTATCAAGGATTGAATTCAGGCCTGGCCCCCAGGGTGGTGTTTATAACTATAAAACTAAAAGAAATTTTTTTTTCCTTAGAAATACATGGAAATAGAAGAAAAATTCAAGTGGTAAACAGCAAAGAGTTGTAAACCTGTGATTAAAACTTTCAGAATCATTTTTGAAACTGCATAGCCTCAGATGAGATGTACAGAGCATATTACAGGGGTATAACGTTGAATTTTCATAATGAGGTCATCAGTAGTTGGTTTTTTTAATAGTTTTTTAATGACCTCAGAAATAGAACTTGATCTGATAACTGTTGAAATACTAATATAAATATAAATAGCCCTATACATATAAAGAAAATTATACAAAAACATGTTTGATTTCTAAGACCTCTGAGTGACTGTGTTACTAACATTGATGTTTTATGTGTTTGTATTTGTCTTTAGGTGTATTGTGAAAAATACAGGATGATTAAACCGGACACCAGAAGCTTGTGTATCAAAGATCTTGATCTTTTTTTTTGCAGAATCAGGGATCAAACTCAGGACCTTGAACATGCTAGGTCAAAGATCCCTTTGAAATTCATGTTCTAGCATAAAGATTTTTGTTTTCATTCATGAAATAACATTATGTCTTCATCAATTGCTTTGGGGGATGAGGAAATACATATACCTGATGTAGAGAATGTACTCTAGCAATTCTGATGATTATAACCATTTCTTTTCTATTTTATTTGGAATACAGAAAAAGTGACACTAGTAAATTATCTTTTAATTTACTTTCTAGGAAGAGCTCTAATAACCAAATATTGATAACATCCTTAGCTTGATCATTAAAAATTATTAAACCTTTAGAGTTTTATAATTTTGGAAATAGGTTGGAAATAATATGGTTTTTCCAGTATATATTATGTTATTAGTAATAGAATAATATATAATCTGCTAGAAAGTTTGAGAATATATTAATTTTTTCCTGATAAATATTTATTTTAATTTTTAAAATACTAGAATAAAAGAGATTAAAGAAAAATATGAAATTTAGAAATCAGTTTAGTATTTTTGGTATTCTACTGTCACCCATAAAATTTACTATGGTCTTGTGAAACTGTTCCACTGAAAGAAAGTATAGAAGACCCTTCCCCCAAATCATCACAGGAGTCATTTCAAGATCTTTACCAAAGTAAAAATGAATAAACCTATTACCAATGGTAGTTAAGTACAAAACGCTTGTGCTATTAATGAAGAAAGGGATACAAAGAGGAAGAAAGATCTAATGGGTTCACATGCTCCTAGTACCTAGCAGGCATTCACTAAATATCCTTCAACTTCATCTTCTTTCTCATTACTGACTACATTAGTTACTTTCAAATGTAATGGCTATCATTAAGAAATCACACAGTAGCAAATGCTGTTGAAGCTGTGAGGAAACAAAATTCTTAGAACAACTGTCATGGATTCTTTATGGAAAATCCTCAGAAAACTAAAACTGTAAATTTCACTTGACCCAAATGTTCCTCTCTAGATCTTTCCCAAAGAGTTATATATATCATATTATACATTCATATCCATGTTTATAGCAGCACATGCCTAATAATTGAAATTTAGAAGCAGTCTATAAGGGCATCAGCATATAAATGAATAAAGAAAATGAGATATTTTCAAAAAGTAGTGTGGAGAACAGCTCTTCCACCAAGGGGGATAGATTTGAGATATTTGTGGGCAAATGGATGTACCTTGAATCCATAATGTTAAGTGAAATAAATCAGACATAGAAGCTTAAATGTCACATAGCTTCTTTTATATAAGAATCACAAATATACATAAATGGTAAAATAAAGTTTGATAACACAAAGCAGGGAGCTAGATCATTCACAACAGGGAAGAGGCCAAACGATGGATGGGATGAGGAAGGAGATGGAAAGGGGGTGAAAATCAATTCAGATGTTTCAGGTGCAATTCCCAAGCTTCACACAAAGAATACAAACATGATAGACTACAGATATATACAAATATGTACAAATTACAATAATGAGGTGTTCTAAATGTAGGATGGAATATATATGTATTTTAGGGAAGGTTCTACAGGGTGTTCAGGGTCTCACTACTAGATCGGACTCATAGTGATCCACTTGTTTACAGCCTCCCAAGAGCTGGAATTACAGGCATGAGCCACCATGCCCAATGTCAATTGCCATCTCAACACACCCCAGTGGCTGGGCTGGCATAGCAGGCCTGGGGATCGAACCCCAGGCCCCTGCACCTGCTTGCAGGTGCTTTACTCTGCTGAGCTATTTGGCTGGCCTGGAATATATTATTAAAACAGTGACAACTTCATTCTAGATACATATGGGAAATATTTATACCCTAATGGAAATTTATACCCTAATGAAAATTCAGGGTTTACCTACTTTTATCAATAAACCACCTTATTTTTAGACTAACTGGTTTGAAAAGTGGTCTTGACACAGTTTTGAAAACATAAGGAACAATATCAATAATGTAACATTCAAGTGTTATTAATGGAATAGAATGGAAATTATAATTCACAGAAAATCTCTTCAAAGCTAATTTTCTTAGTTTTTTGGGGATGTTGTTTTCCATCCATTGCAGTTAGAAATGTGTTTCCTATATTACTCTGCTTAGGTTATTTGGAAGTCAATTGTTAAGGATTTTTAAAAAGAAAATAGCATATATAGTTCATTTTATGTCAAATGTAAAAATTACCATAAAATGGGGAAACAATATGATAAACAAATTCAAATCTATTAGGCAAAAAAAAGTCTCTCTCTTTCTTCCTTCACCTTATATCCTAGTTTAGAGAAGGAAGGACTGAAGGAGAAAGAGCAGGACAGGGGCAGGGACAGGGACAGAGAGCGAGAAAGAGAAGGAAAATAAGAGAAAGAGGGAGAGGGCGAGGAGGCGGAGGAACAGGGAGAGACTGATTTACACAACACAGAAACTTGGTCAGGAAATGAGACATCTTATCTTTGGGTTGGCTAAATGAGGACCAATAACCTGGCTCTGCAACCTCTCTGTGATAACTGCCTTTACAAATGAAATTTTGACTTCTTCTCAGCTTAGTGACACGAAGACGCTATCAGTAGACCTGCATTTCTGCGCAATATGAAGGGTAGTGAAAGATTTCAACATCTGACATGGGAAAATGAACAACTGATAAATAATCTTTGAAAGGTTCTCTCAACACGAGGCAACATTCTTGATGTTGATTTACATTTTTATTATTGTTTACTCTCCATAGGCTGAAAGTATTACTAAACATTGTAAATCGAAGTGAAAAACCATCAATAACAACAGGAAAAAGTATCTTTTTAAAATATATGATTCTTTTAAAAATCAAATTATGCTTGTGAAAGTAATTGTGTGCTTGCCAATAAGTTGGAATCTTTGAGAAATATTTATGGCCTTAATAATAGCTTCATTAATAATTAAGGAGAAGAAAAATTCCTGATCATACTGAATGAAGATCTGCTGCTAATATAAAACAAAATAGTGATTCCAGCAACCTGAGCTTCTAAGAGTAAATAGCTGAATAATCCTTAAGTTTGTGATTACAGGAATATAGCAGGAAAACAAATGAAGAAACACTACTTGGGCTATAAAATTAAATATAAAATACCAAACAAAAATTAATTTTGTAAATTAAAAATAAAACGGATATACTTAACATGATAAAATGTATAAATTCCTGTCATATATTATCATGAAAATATTAACATTGCAGCTCATTTTAATGTTATTAAAATACAAAGTTCAAATTTCTCACTAAATAGACCCATTAAAACTCAGCCATACTACTTATGTTTAAATTTTTCCAATACAAATAACGCTATTGATGTTATAGAAATAGGTATTTAGTGTGAAAAATGTGAGGAACTATAAAATAAAATTGCATAAATAAATAGTTTCTAATTGATTACTTAAATCTCAGAATACTGGCTTAACATATCTCAGTACTTTAAGGTTACTTACAATAGCTGTAATAAATTGTAATAAAACTCTGATAAATTGTATTAAATGTTTTATGCAATTATATTAACTTTACAACACATAAAATGATATTTAGAAAATAAGGCATATCGTTATGAAGATATTAATAATTAATTATAACATACTATATATTGCATAACACTGATGAGAATTTGGTTAAGAAAACTATTTAAGAAGCATTCCAATATGTATTTTTAGATCTTCTCTTAGTAATATGTACATATCTGATAAATTTTCTTTATAAATGTCATCCAGTGGGCTTAATTTGTGAATAACGTATTACTAAGATTTTCAGTTATAATTTAGAATACTTCTGTTAATCATGCAATCGGAAATGAAGTGTTAATAATTGTTACATATTCTATTCACAAAGCAATGAGACTTAGGAAATCTTTACAGTAAATACAGCTACTGGAAAGACATGGTGCGTTTCTTCTGAGATTCTGTAAGTTACTGCAGATTAAAAAATGAAGTGATGGGATTAGCTTTTCTTCCTCCAAGAAGGTGCTTTGCTATGTATTATACTTTCCATAAAATATTTGTACTGAATACATATTACTTCGCTTGTGTTTCTACAGACTTCAGCTAGACATGCTCTTTTCCATGTTGCTTTTGATACTCTTCTGAATCACACAATCTTAATGAAACTTTATCATGACTGTATATCTGTATACATATTCAAAATTTCCATAAACTTTCTTGAGGCTTTTTTTTAAAAGTAGTTTGAATAATCACTTAGCACACATCTCTTCAATTTACTAAATCAAACTAAATATATTATTTTGTGAAATACTTTCTTTAGATAATAGAAGTTTAACACCAAAATTCTGATAGAACATGGCTAAGTATCATCATTAATATATGAAATATTATTTTCTTTAAGTGATTAATGTTCTATTTATTTTATTTGATAAAGTAACTTACTGCTATGTCATTTTGAAAGAAAATGAGTAAGAAAAATATATTGATTTGTTCCTTGTCAACTTTATGATAGTTGAACATTTGAGAACTTTAGATCTAAATAAATATATTATCCAATAAAGTCAGAAATTATCATTTTATGAGTCTAAGTAGTATTTTATTAATAAGTATATGAAAACATCAGGATTTGGAACATCTAAAATCTTAAATATAAAGGAAAAGAGATAGTTATAGAACTTATTCATAGTTGTATCAGTAGCAGTCTTTGTACAGTGTAAAGCACAAGGTGGATCTCCTTTGTTAGATATTGAATCTATTGAGTGCTGCAGTGTCTGGTGAGCGTTTTCTTCCTTCCTTCTTTCCTTCCTTTCTTTTTTTTTTTTTTTTTTTTTTTTTTTCACTACTGGGGATTGAAGAACTCAGGACCTTGCACTTGCCAGGCAGGTACTTATTCTACTGAGCTATATCCCTGGCCCTTCTGGTAAAAGTTTTCATACATCTTTTATGGTCTGAGCCCTCAGATTTAATGAAATTACTTGCACTACTAACCTAAAAGTAGTCTGCATTATAATAGCAAGAAAAAGACTACCTTGATAACTAATTGTATTATTCTGTATCTTGATTACCTTTACGCAGTGGCTAAGTATCAAATTGTTATGTTTTTATAGCAATGATGAGCCAATATTCCTTCCTCAGATCATTATGCATGCACATGGGTACAACCCTACAGACTCGAGGAGTGTTTATCCTGCGTAGGACACAAGTTGGGTGCTGAACTAGAGTGCTAACACTAAGACAGAAATCACTTAGCCCTCAATGTCTGAGGGACCCTGATGCTTGTTTTTCTGTTACATACTCTCCCATCTCAAAATCTGTCAGCAAATCCAGTTAACACCACCTTCAACTGCAATTTTGCTTTAGTCATCAACTTCCTAATCTAAGTCTTTTAGACCTGAAAATGGACATGCTCGCTCCAGAACACTATCATTTCTCTCCTAGAGATTTTTAGCAGCACCTTATCTAGTTTCTTTAATTCTAGCTCCCCACTGCCACTGGAATTACATAGTTGCAGCACATGTGCGCGCGCGCGCACACACACACACACACACACACACACATACGTGCACATGCATGCACACACATATGCACGCATGTGCACACACACAATTAGAATCATGTTGCAGCTTTGGTTAATGTCTTCAATTGGTACTTATACAAAGGTCTTACCAGCAAAAGCAAAGACACCCACAATCTACTCATTCCCCACCTCACAGCTATAATATTAGCATATAATCAGGCTCAGGTTTAGGGTTCAGCCCACAAGTTTCAAGTCAGTCTCATTGGTTTTCAGGGCACTGACATTCTGCTTCCTTTACCTAAGCTAAGATCCCAAAATCTCTTCCTCTGGGATCTGCCACAGTTGTCATTGGCTCCCGATCAGGCCTCAGTTCATGCTACCCATGCAGATTCTTGGGGCTACTTTATGACACCATACAATTTTCCTCCACATTATTGAGTCTTGTACCGACCTTATAGTGTTATACTAACACAATGAGTTAGATACAAATCAATAGGCAGTCTGCAGAATTGGAGACCTTCAAGACTGTGGCTGGAGATGAATTTGAAGAGTTAGGCCTCAGGATGAAGGCAATATAGTATGATCTGCAAGCCTTCCTAGACATGCACAAGCTTGCATATACTGCAGTAAGCATCAGCTGTCCCAGGGAGCCCAGACAGGCAACAGATGCCTCTGTGGGTGCACAAGTCATCTGTCCCCATGCCCTCACCCTTTTTTATGAATACTTTAAAAAAATTTTTTTAGACGCTATGGATGATCTAAAAAGAATGTCCACCATTTTCCCTTGCTGCATGCCTCAGCTCTCTGTTGGATCAATATTATCCGAGCATTATACTTGTATAACCATACAGTTTGATGTAGTTTGATCCATAGTTACCTAAACTGCAATACTGATACACAGAATACCCTTGACAAACGCTTTGATGGCCTACCACTCAGGACCCATCCTTGAAATCCAAGAGCTATTTTTCTTCTTATTATTTTCAATAGAAGTTTCCTAACTTCATTCTTTGATTCGTGTCTTCATCCTTGAGGTTGTGAGATCATGAATTGAATACCTGTAGCAACAAAAATACACTCACACAAACACCACTTAATTTCCCTCCATTTGCTGGCTTTTCTATGTACTGTTTACTTGTTTATTGCTGGTAGCTTTCCTAAGGGGTATAAACTCCATAGCAGTAAAGAATTTAACATGCCAAACTTTAATTTTCAACTTTAGAACCATACTCTCGGTTCCAGTTTGTATTATAAATTAACTAATGAAATATTCAGTCTGGAACAGTTGTTCAATAATTTGCTATTTGCAAGACGTATGTAAAAGGTAAAATAAATGTAAAACACTGAGGCAGGTCTGGTAGTACATGCCTATAACCTCAGCAGTCTGGGAGACTGAGACAAGAGGAGTTGAGGTTTGAGCTCAGTCTGGGCAACTTTCTACATAACTAGATTATACCTCAAAAAAAAAAAAAAGAAAGAAAGAAAGAAAATTTATATCATAAAGGACTGTGGATACAGCTCAGTGTCAGGGCACTCAGTTCAACTCATAGGGGCTGGGGGTTTGGCTCTGCAGTAAAACACTTGCCTAGAACGCTGGAAGCCCTGGGTTTGGTCCTCTGCACCAAAACCAAAATATAAACCTTTCCTAAGTTCAATGACTAATACCAGAGACAAGACAAATGTAATATTTATAATACTCTTCTGTCACAAAGTTCTTTCTGCTGAAACCATGGATGCATAGGTCTAGTCTTCCCTCATGAGATTCAGTATGGCTTGGACAAAAGCCCAAAACTCATTTTATGGGCCCACTATGTCAACTTCTGAATGTGCAATGAATGAACGTGGTGTTTCTAATATACCACCGAACTGGACTTCACTATTTTTTCTTGACTTTCCAGACAATGTGCCTGCTCCACACCGCTGCACTTTTAGATATTTGTTCTGGTTTTTACCTGAGTGTTTCCCAAAGACTCATGCAGTCCTGGGGTAGCTTCCAGAGTTTGTGATTAATTCAGGACCCAGTGCTAGGGTTGCGTGTGTGAGTACTACATCTGCCCTGAGGCAGATAGCCTGAATGCAATGGATCTGCTCTCTGCTACCATTGTTGCTTCTCCCTTTTGCTCTTTGCTGCCACCATGAACAGTTGTTCTCTACCATGTGCTACTCTGCCTTGGAACCAGATAAGTATAGACTGATGCCTTCACTGTGAGCTAACTGAACCTTTCCGTTCTTCATTTTAGGTATTAGGTATTTGCCTCAGCAAGAAGAGTAACTGAGACAGAATTCCACCCTGATTTTTCCTGAGGGCTAGAGAATATAAGGAATTGAAATAATCCTCACGTTAAAAGTGTAACTATTATTATTATTATAATATTATTTAATGAATTTAGTACAGTAGGCTCACACTGTGCAGATGGGACTCACAGCGATTCTCCTATATTCAGCCTCCCAGGCACTGGGATTATAGGGGCAGGCCACCATGCTCAGTGTCAGTGGTGCTCTTCAAGTGCCCTCAAGGCAGGGCCAGCACAGCATGCTGGGGATCAAACTCTGGTCCCTGTGTCTGCCTAAGTGGGCACTTTAATCTGCTGAGCTATCTAGTCAGCCCTTAAAATGTAATTATTTGAACTGTAGGAGAAAATACTTAATTGTCTGATATCACCTTCAGTTTATCATTTCACTGCAAAGAATTGGAGCTCAGTCATGTTTCTTATTTGTTTGTGGTGTTTTGTTGTCCCCAAAGGAAAAGCAATTTGTTCATGCACAAATGATTTTGTTTGTAGTATGTGAAGCAGGAGAGCAGAAAAGAATATCTTTGAAGGCCTTTCTTACCTTTATAAGAATTCTGGGCAAGAGAAGAGATAATCCATGCAAAGGCACGGATAGCTCATTTACACAGTCCTATCACTGTGACTCCTACACTAAGTTAGTTAAGTTAACGGAACACAGAACCCTGTGGTTAAATTTGGATGTCACAGTTAATGCACTTTGCTTTGCCTCTGGGATGTTACTTACAACAGTGCAATTGTACAAGGCCAGGTGAGCAAGCTAAACATGACCAAAGGAGACCTCATGTCCATACATGGTGGAGAGGAAGCGGCCCTGGAGACATGTGTGAAGCAGTGGGTCTGGGTGGCTTCCTTTGACAGTAACTCTATGGAGCAACAGTGGACCCTCCAATTTTAAAGAGTGAGCATATGCAATATTTAAATCTTCATATGATCTCCCCAAGTGTCAAAGAAGAAGAACAACTTACTATTGGCTCTGGAGATATGTAAGCAAGGTATATACAAAAGAATGACAACAGATTTAATTATTTAGCATCTTTTTCTTGCCTTTAGATAAAAAACTACATTTCTGCTGGTCTATGGAAAAGAAGCACTTAATGCTTTAATTTGTTCTCTCCTTTTTGCAATTGTTTCTTCTTTTTATCTTCTTAATTTCTTATACTTTTTTTTTCTTCTTCCAGTTTTATATAGTTCTTCATACCATCTGGTAATATAAATAACTGGTTGGAAGACAACATTACATATTACAATGAATATTATGATATTCATATGGCTTTGTTAAGTGATCTGTATCACTTGTAATTTTTTGTTTTGATTCTAATTTGTACTCTCTTCAATAAATAGAATAAATAAAAATAAGTAAGTTGAAAGAACATAAGAAGATTCCAGTGTCTGGTTAAATCATACTGTGTTTCAAAGTCATTTTTATATTTTTAAAAAAGATAAACATGATCAACAGGATAACTGAAGGATTTAGGTTATTTCAGGCAATTGCAGGTATTTATGTTTAATCACTACACTATAAATAATTGTTTATCCCTTAATATTATATCTTCACTTGTATCACATCTTTAATCATTTGTGTAAATTTTAAGTATTTAAAATCTATGTATTCAGAGTGTAGGTACAGCTGAAGTTATTATGATACTGCTATCCATACAAGGCTTTACTGAGAAGGAAGAAACAGTGAAAAATCATTTTCTCATTCACCACTCCGCAGAACCCTTCTCATACTGGGTCTCACTGTTATTATTTTTATGTCAACTCCCAGTTGGCTCCTGTTCTGTGAGTCCACATGTTCTATGGCCCAGAGTGGTATTCATTGATGGGTGCTCTTTGTACTCAGAAAAAAATGCTTTTTTTTTTTTTTTTTTTTGCGTTTTTACTGTAAAGTTCACAAACGACAAGCCAAGATTAGGTTTTGCCCATGTTTGCAGTTATGGATTAAAACAAATATTACTCTAACAGATCTACTCTGAACAAATCAAAATCTAGAAAAATTGCTTCAAATTAACTCTTTGACTCTCAACAAGAAATGCGTCAGACAATTGGCTAATTGAAACTTACACTCTGCAGTTTATTTATAAACTCCTTGAAAATCTTAACAGAAACCACAATCAATAGAAGAACTTACAATAACAAAATAATATGCACAATTTCTCAAAGTAAATTTATTTTATTAGTAGACTTTGTACTTCTTTCTTATTCCTTAAAGATTGTATTCTATTGATGTATTAACCCATGTATTATTTTTTAGGGAATTAATCTTGAGCAAAACAAATTATGAGAAGGTCTAGTTTTTTATTGTTACTTCTCTATTTAAAGAGAACTAAAACTTTTATGCAACTTTAGCAGCCACTCAATATTTTTATACAACTAAGTATCATCTTCATTAAAAAAGAATTGGCAAGGGAAGGAGAATGAAAAGAATGTAGTCATGAAAGAACTGATTCTACCTTGAACGTTCTATTGTATTTTCTGGATAATGACTCATTCAAAATAGACACAATTTAAAAGATCATCTTTAGCTGAATCATAAAATATTAGAAAATTCTCTGCAGTATGAACAAAATAATCCACCATTGATTTAAGGTAAGCTTTATGGATTTATGCTTCTCTATAATTTATTACCTATTACATAATGTGGTTGCTTATGAAACTAATTCACAAGGCAATATATTTGGAAAATATTTGACCCGAAAATATCGTGGCCCTAAAATAGATGCATTTCTGTTAATATAAAAGTAGATCTGGTCCATTGTATCATGCATTAGAGATTTTAATCAGGTAATCTACACAGCATCTGGATGCCTAAGCGAGGCAAAGTCGGCCATAACAAAGGCACTGTAACAGTTCACCTTCAGTGAAGAACAATAATGCATTATTAAATTCACTTTCCTGCTCAGTGGTTACACTTTGCTGACCATAGCAAATTTGCTCTCTGCCTGGTCCTCACAACTTGGCAGAAAAATAGATTCTGTCACATTTAACGGGTTTAGAAAATGACAGGATGCCTCTTTTGTTTTAACTATAAACCATAATCTTTCAGAAGTAAATATAATTACAAATGCCTTTGATCATGTCATTCTTGGAACAGATATTATATGTAGGTTATCACAGAAGCATATATCACCATAACTACTATTAATAAATAGAAATGGTACTACATATCAAAAAATCCACATTTCTTGTGGAACTTTCACTTTATGTATAACATCATAATTCTTAGAGGACAGTAAGAATCATTCTAAAATCCTATACAGCTATGATCATTACAGCAACCTGTGGGTTTGATCTTAATTTATGTTATTCACAGAAATTAATATAATTGGCAGACTATAACACCATTTTTAGCAAATTGAGCTTTGACTTCTAAAAACTGAGTTAATACTGAAATAAATTTTAAGGTTTTTGAGTGAATAGTCACCAAAATGAAAGTTTTTTTTTATAATCTTATTACCTGTGAAGCTCCTTCTTTTATACTCAGATATGTCCTGTTAAAAAATCAGTGGAAAAGAAAATTCCATTATGCTGATTTTAAATATGGTTAAATTGATTATCTTGTATAACATTTGCTGCAAACTTGGAAGAAAGCAATGTTCTGTATCTATGAGGTATCTCAATTTCCTATATTTATTTTTATGAATGACAAGAGCAAATGTAGCAATTTCTTACTGATAATAATGTGCACTGATAATTTTATTTTTCAATACCTGATATCTACTTGTTCCATACATTTTTACTTTAGAATGGTTTACCACATTGCCAAGTGTTTATTGACCAACACAAAGAAAGATCGCTTCCTTACTTGATGAAGAGTATCAGTTACACAAAGTATTTTTATAGCTTCTTGTAATGTCTATCAGCTCTTAAACTTTATTTTTATGCTTCAGTCATTTCCCTTAAGCATGATTAGGAAAAAATGGCACGTTTTGCCTTAATATTTAACTATTTTAATAAGCTAACACACTTTCAATAAAAAAAGTTTTGGAAAATAAGAAAGTAAAAGTGTATTACCTAAGTGGGATCTGAATATACATATTTTTCCTTTGTAAGAAGTATACTGAGCTTTCAATTTTAAACACTTCATTCCTTAAGTCATATTATCTATATATAATTTTATTTATAACATTTTATATCATTGATCATGTATGAATCATTTGATATTTTAATCATTCTTCCATTGTTAAATTAAAACAATGCAAAAATATTAAAATAATTTGTATTTTAGTGACAATGTTACATAGTATTAAGATATAATGTAATATTTTTGGTCTAAAAACATAATCTGTGGAATTTGTTTTATAGTTGATTTAAGTTACATTGACACTAGCAGTTCTAATCATTGTTTCTGAGGAATTCTATGCATCTTTTTAAACATTTAATATACTCTCACTTGCTATCTTATAAAAACTTATTGAAATTTATGGAAGAAATTACTGATCCTTTCCAAGTCCTTTGTTACACCATTAAAAATCTCAAAATTGTAAGGTAAGTATAAAAATGTGATACAGTACAGAGATAAACTTGTTAGATGATCATGATGACAAAGTATAGCTTATTTAATCATTAAGTTATATCATATGTAAATTTCTTCACTTGCTGAAAATATTAAGTATTTAGGTGTAAATATGTAATAGAAAAAGTAAATATGCTTTGAGAGTTGGCTGGTGACTGTTGTTTATGTTATTACAATGATTCCTACTTCCTTTTTGAGTTTTACTATGGTAAATATGTTTCCTCTGGGGTTTGTCTAAACGAAAGAGAATATGGCTACTTGATCTCCAATCTTAAAATTAATCTCCATATGTATTCCAAATATGAATTCGCAAAGATGACTATTTTTTTCTGAACAGAGAAAATATGAACTATTTCTCACTGTACTGGATGCACATTGTAAAAGAAGGAAGAAATCATAAGCTACTCCACCTTTAATAAGAAACTAAACTATTTGAAGGTAAATGTCCCTAGCATGGACAACAAGAAGACACATTGAGAGGGTCAGCATCTCGGCTACTTGTACTAGTGGCAGATATTCAGTGCCTTCTGAATGGCCTTAGAAGAATGAAGACAGCAAAATGACATTCATAAAGCAAGGGAATTATTGGAAAGCCTTGAGGAACAGGAAGCAATGCCCAAAACAAATTATCTCTAATTCATTTGGGACATATTTTTTCCTTTTGGTCACTTCTTAAACTAAAAACTGCATTTGAGTTGAGATGCAGCTTAGAATGTTTATGGTTTGTGAAAACTTTAGGGACATTGCAAGAAATTCACAACCAACTGAAGAAAATTTAATGACAGTACTGTTGACTGAATCACGATACACTGCAATCAGTACACACGCCTCATTGGAGTCTTTTACAGACTTGGGATCCAAGATCTTCCAATATTTGTACTTTTATAGATAATATCAACATAAGAAGCAAAACATAAGCATGATAAATAAGATCTTCAAAAGTCTGTAAAAATTTTAATTCAGAAGAAAAGCTACTTCTCAAACTTCAAATGCATAGCACCTTTATTTCCATGAACAAATAGGCACAGTTAAATTTCTGACCTATTTCTCAGCAGACAAATGGAATCTATAAGCTTGAGCAAATACCCTGATCCTAACAATGCCATGAATATCCCACAGAATAAATAATTTAAATTTAGTAAAGTACGTAGACATATTACTACCCTTAAGTTGTGTACCCGCATTTATTTGAATTTTCTTTTAGGTTAAAATAAAGAGAGGCAATACTAATTTGGAGAACATAGTGCTGTGAATCATTCAAAAATCTTTTCCTGGGAGGGTCTGGTAGTTCAGTGTATTAAAATGCCTGCTTAAACAGACACAGGGACTGGGGCTAAATCCCCAGCATGCTGTGCCAGCCCTGCCCCTGGGGCTTGCTAAATCAGACTGAGACTGAACATGGTGGTGCATGCTTATAATCGCAGTGCTTGAGAGGCTGAAAACAGGAGGATCACTATGAGTCCAAACTGTGTAGTGAAACCCTGTAGACCCTGTACTAAATACATTAAAAATTAAACTTTTCCTGATGACATTTCAGCATAGCTCTTTTATCTAATCATCTTAGCTGAGAATGATGCTAAACTTCTAAAGGGCATTTTATCCTTCACTATATGTTAAAAAGGACTACTTGGTAATAGTTCTCTAGAAAGAATCATGCCTTCTGTCTTAGCATGATACTGACCTCCTATATATATATTTTTTCCCTAGAATTGTTCCAATGTTACCCATAAAATACACATTACCTATGTCAGTTCTCAAAAGAGCTATAGATATAGAACTACATGTATTGGCTATATACATGGCAGAGAAGAAATAGAAATCCTCTTGTGTGTTGTATCAGCAATGAAATATAAGAAAAAATACACACAACATATGCTGCTTTTGTAATGAAGATTGTAAAAAACATTACAATTGTAATAAAGATTACAATTTTAGGCATATTTTTAAGAATACCTACATGCATCTATGCCTTTATTGCTACCAATTTTTATTTAAAAACTACTTAATAATGTGTCTTGCAAACACATTTCACGTCTTCTTTTAAAATTCATCTATAAATTGTCAGTAAAATGTTTACCACACAGTAAGAAACAACATATTGATGAACAAATGAACAAATGAAAACTGCTTACATTTCCATAAATATTAACTTCATTAGAATACTGTCACATGGTTAATTATAATGATTTTACATATCTATATGAAATTATATCCACAAGACTATCCTATATTGGTGCTACTGTGTTCTTCAAAGAGCTGCCATTTGTATCAAAGCTAACAGATCAGATGTGCCATTCAGTTCTTTGTTTAACACATTAGGGTGCACCAGTCTTTGGGACAGGTACTAAAAATTCAGTTGTAAATAATACCAACCCAATCACATGCTCATCAAATCTGCAGTCTATTGAATCATGATTCTTTTCAAGCCTTTCCAGATTCACTGTCAACCTCCTGGTCTTGCTGTATGATCTGTGTGTTTTCAAGAAGTATCTATACTTCATGGATGGATCACTTAATTGAACACCTTCACAAATTGCTCAGATAGAGCACCAGAATGAGACAGTTGGGCTTCTACCATACTGCGTAGCAGATCACTGCATTATGTTTTCTCATGTCTTCAATTACCCTATTCTTATGCACCCTTTTCTGAAGGAACTTGGATAAGATATATATATATATATATATATATATATATATATATATATATATATATATGTATGTATATATATATATATATGATTTATAAAGATGCAACAGGTTTTTAACTCTTGTAACAATTGTTATTTTTGAAGCACTAGCAGTCCAATTTTTAAACATTTATAATCTACAGATTAAGATATTATATCATTAAAGGTAATAAGAAAAGGAAAACAAAGATATTATATCGTTTAACAATTTCAAAACTTTAAGCAGGACTTGAGCACCAAGAAATCTAATTCCAATACTGCGATCTTCATACCTATGCTAGAGTACACTCAAGCATAAATTTTTCTGAGATGAATAAAAATTTATTTTGAAAATTTAAGCCTTTTCACAATATTCCAAGAAAACTTTTACCGTAAGGAATATAATAATGATAGCTATAAATAATACTGATCAAAAATATAGTAAACTGATAGAATCTAAAATAATTACATATTTTCATGCTCCACCAATTAGCTTTGATATTTAAGAGACATCTCAATTTTATAATGAATACAAAGATAACATTAACTTATAAAATCGTGTTTAAACCTTTCTATGTGCTTGAAATGTGGGAAGGAAATGGAAAGAATGGAAAAATACACACACTCTGAGAAATATACACCTTGTCAATAATCTTACTTTCTTCTCAAGTTCTGTTTTCACTGAAAAGTTTTAAATATAGACCAAATATAAGTCAGTTTTGCTTCATCAAAATGATAAACCATAGAGATAAATATTACAAATTTCAAGCTCATTGTCATACTGATTTTTTTAAATAAAGTATGCCATTTTGACTAACAGATTATAAATAAAAAGATGACTGTACCACTTTTTCATGCACTAATAGGAGAAAATATTATCCCTTGATTTTCTACAGTAAGATGCTGTGCTTTGAAATAGAGGCAGAGAAACATGCCAGTGCTTCTAAACTTAGACAAAGAGAGAAAAATGGCTAAAATTTCTTAGAAATTCATCAATGTTAGGTGCTTCTGATAGATACTTGATTAATGGAGGAATTCATTTAAAGGCTGATTCATAATGATTTTGGAAATTACAGATTATTTAGTTTCAAAGTAATTTGGGAGCACATGTCAAACATGGATGCCCTTTCTTAAATTCCCATTATGTACTATAAAATTAGAAAAGATAATTGTACCAACTTTCACCTCAAATCATGACTTTGTCAAAGTTCACAAGATAGCTTAATTTGCTTGCACAAAAGTATAATTCTCAAGCAACTGTAAACAAAAATTACTCTTTTACAAGAGCGATATGTAAAGAAAAATATGGGTGCTTTTGCAGTGGGTTTGAAAGCTACCCTTAAAGATCTGCACTGAGTATAAATGAGCATTTTTAGTACTTTTTAATAAATTTTGCTGTCAATCCAGAAACCTAGAAATAACAAAGCCTTATTACAAATTTGAGATAAACTAATGGAACACTGCTGTCTTTCAGTACTTAGTTAAGACAGAAGCAAAAAACAGTTGCTTTTAAGAATTTAGAAACATATTGAGCATTCCTAAAGTTTAATCACCACTTAGGTAGACCTACATGCAATTACTTTTAAAAACCATCTCCATACACAATATATTGCATACAATCAATTCAATGAACTATCAAGGCTATAAAGATTAAATAAGAAGGAGAAATGTCATTAAAAACCTCAGCTATGGTCTAAAAGTTAACTAAGCAAAGTGATCTAGTGAACGATGCTAATTAAAATGCCTGGTACAAACAAAGCTTAGGCAAAAAGCACTAAAAACAATTGAATACTTATTTTATTAATCTAATGAATCATGTATCATATCATTACAACTTTGTATATATCATTAATTTCATTCCTTTCACTTAAGCCTTTTATTGGGATTACTTCAGTTATTAGTTGGTCTAATGTATTGGTTACCTCTAAATCTCACTCTACAATCTCTTCTTATCTTGTTGCATAAACCCTCGCGTGTTATTCAAATTGCTTCATTTATTATGATAGCTTCCCCGTGTAAATTGTGCTGACTGCTCGCCCTTGCACAGTCCTCATTAGACTAATGAAAACCTTCAAACGAAAAAACTAAACAACCTGCCAAATAAAGGTCTGAGGTTATTATGAAAATTACAACTCTGGGAGCTGGAAGAAGCTCTGTTCATTAATTCATGCTCAGCAAATTGCTAACTAATTTAGTTGCACTCCTCTGCATTAATGGATTATTTTATAAAAATGTTTTCCACAGCCCAAGACCTTTGGTGCATGCTTTTGAGAGGCTTGAATTCTAATCAACCTTAACAGTAAATTAGGAATGTAATATCTAAATAATAATTGGGATGGCATATGGAGGAAAATAGTGTTTAAAATCCCATGAAAGGTGCTTTTGGTTTTCGGCTTCATCTGTCAATTTCACAGTAGTTAAAACAATTGTACTTGTTTAATATTCTGAAACTGTACCGTAAGATACTAGTGGTGACGGTAGTGTAAAATTTTAAAGGAAATGTAAAATACAGCTTCTGCTAGAACAGAAGTAATTATGACATACAGAAATTCTTACATAAATCTCAGAACAGTTTGTCAAAAGGATAAGATTAAGTGGTAATAAGCACAGAAAAGTCAAAGGAAAACATTATACTCCACTCTCAAAAATAAGGTAGGCAATTATCTGTTTAAAAATACTCTCACAATATCATCAGGTTATACTGTCTTTAAATATAATTGCCACTAGGTTCCACATCAACTTTTCATCTAACATGTCACATAAAACTCCTTCAAATTAGTTCCAGTATCTTTAGAATTTATCTGAGCTTTGCTATCATTTTATACACGCAGCAAACGAGGATGAATGAATGTGTTAAATCATCCCATGAATTTGATGGAGGAATTCAAACTGCTCCAAGCAAAAGAGACAACAAGGCTATTACTCTGCTTCTTAACCCATAATATAGCATTCAAAGTAAGATCACTCCATCAACTACCAAGTGAAAGTCAAGTTGTGTGCGCTGATGCTTGTAGGAGGCACACCTGTGCACACAGGAGATTATGAAACAGGCAGCCCTCAGAAGCACGCTGCAGAAGTCAGACAAATTGGAAAAGATATTTCACAATGGCATTCCTTTAACTTCCTAAAAATGGAAATATTTAGAGATCATTTCAAAGGTGTTATTTATAGACCTTGCTGTAGGTTTTTTAAGGTGAACAGCTTCATTTGTTTTTAGGAAAGTCAATATGAAGTCTAAAACACATGCCATTTTGTAATTTACATCTCAAACTGGAAAACCTACAGAGTTTCCAGGTACAATGCACGCAATTATAACTGATTTATCATTTTAGTCTATAAAAACAGTATCATACACACTAAGCAAATGTTTGCAGTCGCAGCATGTTCAGTTTATTATTCCTTTCAGTTACCAACAATAGCAAAACTCTGATACACTGAATGGCTAAGGATCATTTTCACAAACTTCCGGAAACCTAATCCGGGAGTAGTAGAAAGCATTTTCAGTTCTGTGAGAAAAAACATTAAAATATGCAAAATAAAAATAGCAGCAGCTCTTGTAGAAATGTTGGATTGCATGTTAATTTTTCATAAGGAACTCCTGATTTGTGCACATATTGTCATGTAGATGTATTGGCTAACTTTAATATCATCTTTGAATGATTTCCATATGACACTATGTAAAATTTTAAGGAGAAACTATCAAAATAGAGAAAATTTCATCGTTAGACAACATGTTGATAAATTTCAAAATTAAAACATGAAAAAATTAACTCATTAATACAAAGAATAAGTTGTCTAGTAAATATCCCACAAGATGGTATTGTTTGAATATTAAGAAATATACTTTATAACTAACAAACTGGATCAAAAAATTAAATCTTATTAAGGTACATATTTACAGTTTCCAAAATATTTCCCAGGAGGAAAATTTATTTTATCTAACCACGCATAAAACCGTAAAACTTTTCAGTAAATGTTAACATTATTTGATATCCTATCAGAAAATGTTCTAAAACTTAGAGAAGGCAATTGGAAAATTAACTCAGGTAATCTATATCAACTGGCCATTCTGTTTTTAATATATTCAGATTAAATATATGAAAACACACTGATGAAGCATGTAAAATTGAAGGGTAGATCACTTTACAAATATCACGTATGCCTGCTACACAGTATCTACGCACATCAGAATGATTGCCATTGGATTCTGACCTATTCTGTTGTAGCCCATTTATGTCTAATACCTGATTTATACGGACAAATATATTTGTTAATCCTTAAAGCATGCCTTATACAAATTTAGGTTTAATAAAATTCCATTAACTGAATTAAAACTATTTTAATGATTAAAAATTTAATGAAGCAATTACTTTCACAACTACTGATACACAAAATAACCAATTAATGCAGTTACTTTAGTAATTTTTCACCCAAACTGACACTTTACAATCTTGCGATAAACATACTCTTTAATATGATGGTTTCTAATTTCCCACTTGAGATTTAATATAAATCATGACATCTGCAATATTATAAATTATAAATAGATAATATGCTAAATCAGTGGTTTACACTATGTAACATATCCATAGCTAATTTGACAGTATTAATGGCTTCCACTGAATATTTATATAGGTCAAGCACTCCAGACATATATGATCACATTTAAAGATGAAAAGATAGTTATTGGACCCAGTAATGATGAACCCTGTGGTAGGTATGCAAAAACAGTGAGAGACCAGGT
>PVJA010002401.1:21782-33544 GCA_004027025.1 Myocastor coypus | reverse complement strand
AATATTGTTACAAATTCTTCTTGAAATGTATGATGCCTGTTATAACAATAAAACAGTATTGTAAGAAAGACTGACATGAGCTATGACATTAGAGGTGAAGTTTACCATCTACTTCGGAAGGCGTTCTGAAGCCAGGAAATGTGTTGCTGCCCGGTATTACACATCACAGAATTTAGAGCATTGGCGATCGGTGCAACACCTTTATTTTCCCAGTGCTCAAAACTGATGAGGCTTTAAAATGACACAATTATTTGATATGTAGGAGAATGCTTCACACAACATTTCAAGATAAGCAAAGAAAAATTGTATTTAAGAGATGTAACTGAAAAGGAAGCTGGATGTTAGAGAATTCTAAAACTGAAAATAATCACTGCCCCAGAACTAATGTTAGTATTATCAAAGCACTTCACATTATCAAAACACTTAACACTAATGAAAAATGACTTTGTCTATGTGTATCTTTCTGTTATGTGAAATGCCAGTGAGTCCAGAAATATTTGTATGTGACATTTACTGTTAATTCGTGTAATGTTTAAAATTTTTTAAAAGGCTTTAGGGGAGGCTTAATTCTACTTTGAATAAAGGGAAAAGTATCATGCTGCTGTTGTTATGTACTAGGGAAGGACTAAGGATTGAAACCCAGACTTTATTTTCTCCCTCTCCTGCCTGTTCCTCTTCCCCATCCATTCTGAGACAGGCTTTCACTAAGGCACTACACTTCTCAGGCTAAATTCAAATTTGCAACCCTCCCGCCTCAGCCTCCCAGCATGCTGTGAAGTCATACACCAGCACATTCAGCTAGAATTTTTGAATCAAAGGAAGTATATGAAGATCATGTTTCAAAAGACTTTTCCACATACTTGAGAACAAGTGATATTGCTATCTTTAAAGCAATGCTTCAAAGGGTGGATTCTAAGAATGAATTATTAACAAAAGAGAAAAATCCAAAATGGTCCATTTGCTATCTACATTAGTGCTTCTAGTGCTCTGTCCTCCACTTCAGCATAGCAAAATGAAAATAATTTATAGAAGGCTGTCAAACTTTGCAAATCCTGAACAATGCTCAACAAGCAGAAATATTTTATGGCCTGAAGAAATCCCTTGAATTTCCTGCCTCTTCTCAAATTAGTCCTGCTTCTAAACTTGTATCCTTCAGGACTGATCTTATTTCTTATGAAAACAAAGGAAGGAAAAAGGCCTGAAGCATGAAGTAACTGAAGTTACACACTTTAAAAATCTGTACAATTACAGCAAAGAAAGAGGAGAAAATATTTTTCAATTTCATTTGCTTGCTTTCATGTAACTAGATTTCAATATATTTTTACTCATTAATTATATTGCTTTTTTTTGTTCCACTAAGACTAACCCATGGCTTTCACAATGAGGTACATGCCCACTCTGTTTTATATGTTTTGGTTTGATTCCTGATCTTGTTAATTCGCTAAAGGTGGACTGTAACTTGAAATCCTCTTGCCTTAATCTTCTAGATTGTTAAGATTACAGGGATGCATCACCACAGCCATTGGAAATACTCAATCTTAAATTGAAAGACACTACTATATATTAGACATTTAATTGTTAGTCTCAATTATAATGCTTAATTTCTATAATTAAGATAATACAATATAAATTTATCTTTATGATACAATTAATTTTTCACAAGTTGAAAATTAAATGAATTCTATAATTAAAGATGTCCACGTTACATTACAAGCACACTAAGAAATACGCACCAAAACATGTGGACAGTGGCAGCAATTTGAGGAAAACCAAAAATATATTATACAGGAGAAAGTAACACTGTAAATTAACATCACTGGACAAATATGTGTGGAATAAACAGGTAGATGAAGTTCGTGAAATTACGAGCCCGTTAATAGAACTCAAATGACTAGCGTTCCTCCCTATTTCATTATAGTTAGGCTGAAGGAAAGCAGCAGCAGTGCTTTTACTTCTGGGAAACTCTGGAAAACCCAGGAAGTTTACAAAAAATGGACATTAAGATCATCTTTAAAAGAAACAGTATGTGTCATGCCAAAGTTATTCTCAGCACACATCTGTGACAATCTTCTGATTGTAATTGAAGTTTGTAAACTCAAAATAATTTCTGCTTACCTTGGGACAACTGCAATAGCATTATGTGTCTATTACTTATTAATAAACTAAAATTTTTCTTGTTAAATTTTGAATATATTTTAGTTAAAATCCCTTTAGGCTCAAAACCCTATGATGATTTTTCACTCTAGAATGAGATAATTTTCTCAGCAGTGAGCATTTCTAAACTCTAAGGCTAATAAAACCACTAATCTTTAAGCTAGTATATAGATATAGATATAGATATAGATATAGATATAGATATAGATATAGATATAGATATAGATATAGATATAGATATAGATATATTTTTTTTGGCTAGGGATGGAGTTGATAACTATTTAATTGTGGGAAAAACAAAATGATTAAAACCTACCGATGTTTAAGATTCCAGATCACAATGTTTCTCAGCACATAAGTGAATTTTATATGTATCTTCAGTATCAATATTTCCTTAAGAACTGTTGCCTACTGAATGACTTAGTTGGTAGACAACAAGTTGTGTGTAAGAAGTCCAAGCATTAAACTTCATGGACATATAATTAATTTCTCTACAAATGTTTATAAGTGAAGTTACTAGTGTAATATGGATATGAATACCAAGAAAGTTACAGGGCTATTATGAGAAACATGATAAATGCAGTCATGAATAAAAACAATTTTTAATTTAGTAGACTCTATCAATCTAAAAAAACCCATGAATATTTAGTATTAATTGAGTATGCTGAAAAGTAGATAAAGACTTCATACGAGAGAAAGTGCATTATGAAAAGAACGGTAGAATGGTACTGAAACCTATTAAAATCTTCATGATTACATGTTTACATTTAAAATTGTTGATAGTTTTACATTCTGAAGAAGAATATTAATGAGTTATTTTCCTTTATAAAATATATATTAAAATATTGGGAAATGACTGAACTCTGGTTAAGGCCTTTGCCCTAATAGAAAAACCATTTACAAAATCTTGACATAATAAGGGAAATATATGTATATATATATATATATATATATATATATATGTATATTTTTTTTCATGGTCATGCAATGTTTCCTATAAATATATACTCAAAACCAAATGCTTCCACTAATTGCCTTGCTATTTATCTGTAAATAATCTAATCTTCATATGTTGGTAAATCTCCTGTGAAAACCTTTCAGTAATTCAACCCAGACTGATAGGCACCCATAGACTACTGTTTACAGTAAATGCAGTACTCTGGTGACTGCAAGTTCAGAGTCTACTGGTGTTTGTACAAGAATGAAGGAACAACTGCAGAAGAACTAGGCTCAGATTGTAGTAAAACTCCACGTACAGGGACATAAGAAAAACAAAATAGGCGTCGTTAGATCAAGCTGGTACTTTATTTTTTTAAATGAAAATTTATGATAATAGTAACAAACATATGACAATTTAGATAAATTAAATTTATGACCCATGAAAAAGTAATAGTTGTAAAGATTATAGGGCAACTCAACCTTGAGTGTATGGTTGTTCCAAGCATTGCACCAAAACTTTTAATGAGATTCATTATGCTACTGATGGCACTGGTTGCCTCTGAGATATCCTCTTTCCTACTACTACTTTTCATTCCCAGCCCTTCTCCACCAAAGTTTTGAAAACTAACTAAACCCTAATATTTTGACATCATTTGTATACCATCAATTAACTCCTTCACATGTAAATCATGATCAACTAGAGAAACAGCATCCACAGGAACATTCAGAAAAAAACCTGAGTCATAAATTTTCTGTAGGAAGCTAGTGCTCTCCCTGACCTCATAAGGGATCTACCACTTAACATATACAGTAAGTCTTATACTTGAATATTACTTGAAATTTTACCTCCTACAAAATTTGATTTTATCACTTCTTTCATTTTCATTTTCACCCACTGCTGTGTAAGCATTTTTAATAGATGTATGTTATGTAACTTTTTTGATGTTGAAAGGAGAGCTCATGAAATCATTGCAATGAGATATTTAGAGCCCGTTGGGACAAATGATCCACTGAATAGAGTCTACTTAGCTGGATAATAACGTGATATCAAAACTTAAGTAATTAGGGAAGTTCTTTAATGTTGTTAATTCTTAACTATGCCTACATTTTAACACATTAACATTGACGGAGGATTGTTATTTTGTACCTGACATTCCATAAAGCAGATAATTTAACTTGTAGAAGTATGGTGTTTTCTCTCTAAGGGATTTGGCAAAGTTAGTGTCATATTGAATATGAAGATGCTTTATGTGAGCATATTTTACTTTTTTGTATGTAGTTTTTCATGGGGAATGATTGTTCCTCTGTAGTCTCTCTTAAAACATTTCTTCCCATCAAATTATTATTCAAATACCCAATCTTTAAGTATATTTTGGCAGTTGATTAGTTATGTTCTCTGCAGAACCATGGTTTCAAATAAATATTTTTTTGTAGTTCACAACATCGGGCATCAAACACAGGGCTCACTTGGGTAAGTGTTCTCCCAGCACAGCTGCACCCCAGCCCCAAAGAAATAATTCTTCCTTTCATTGTAATTTCTTGACATTTATATTGAAAAAGACAACCAAAGCACCCAACTGATTTATAATATTTGTAATTATTATTTTAAAATAAAAAGTAGTGAGCCTTCTGTAGTCACAATAGATTATCTGTAATTCCAAAATATATATTTATATCTTTTAGCATAAATTGCAAATATGCATACTAAAATAATAGTACAGTTTCTTCCTAAAATTACTTAAAAAGTAAACAGTTAAAATATACATAAAAGACATTAGGTTTTAGAAAAAGTTTAAGTAGACACAGAAAAATAGTGCATAAATAGGAAACATAGATTTGGCCAATCTGGGCTTTGCTATTTTTTGCATATACTTTTGAAAGAACCACTGGCTTACTAATAAACCTAATTTATACTTCCTTGTGGATGTAATAAAACTGTATCATTGAATCCAAAAAGACTGATAATAATCTTTCAGATATTGTTCTCCTATCATTCCAAGTACAAGGACAGTGGCCTCAAAGTCACTAAGAAAGACAAATTGAAGCCTTCTGGCACTCAAAGATAAGAATTAAGACAAACATTTCTTTCTTAGGCATACTGAGAGTCGATTGTCACCTACCTTTTTATAAGAGAAAAGCCAAAATACAGGTCTTCATTCAAGCTTCTCATCTGTTGAGTAGACTTATTTGTTAATACTGAACATATTTTTTAAATGTTCATATGATATTATTTTTCATGATGCAGAACTACACTTTATTCCGTAATTATGATCTAGTTCAAATAGTCAATGGCAAGGAAAGGCCATGTGATCATAAATTACCTTTTTCGATATGCATCCTCTTGGACTCATGTGCCATGTCATGACCGGCCACATCTCCTTCCTTTGGTCCCGGAAGTACATTTGGTGATAAACCCATTAGCATCTGGTTCATGGACAACCCGTTCTGATGGACAGCTGCACAACCCAAAGTGAAAGAGCAAGGGCAAAAACACCATCATGTGAAAGATTCAGATAGATCAAACTCTTTTAGACTCAAAAGTAAATAAAATATGAATGATCTGAGTTCAAAATTGTGATCAATCCCTAAATAGTAATCTATGCTTAAAATTACAATTATCCTACAATAATAATTAATAACTGTGACAATAACAAGGAGAAGTAGAAATATTGAAAACTCCACCATTTTACTTTTTGTGTCACACAGTAAAATATTTTAATGGTTAGAATAATTAGAAATAACCATATTACTACAACTGTTACCAGTGAAATAATCTTTTAACCTGGAACATGAAATTTTCTGCTGAAAAATACCTCCATAATTCTATAGTAGCTACAATCTTATCATTAGAGTGCTATTTTGATGAGGTATAAATTTAATGAATATATTGCAGTGCCCTGAAAGAAGGGCAAGTAAGAATATCCTACTAGTCAAGGTACTGCAAAGTGGGCTCAATGTATTTATATTCTTATCATATTGTATTCTAGCCAATAGAACACAAAGTGTAACAGATATCAAAGCATTTCTCTGAAAGTGCTTTTCAACTCAAACCTGAAAATATAGTGATCAGTGAATTGCCACTCATTGGCTGGATACACAAAAACAGTAATCTTTTCTCTGATCTGTTAATAGTAATGTTACTTTTGAAAGAGCAAAATACCAGTGCTACTGAAATAATCAAATGTTCATAATTTTATAACATCATCAATAAATTTACTTAATGAACTGTACATGAAAGACTTGGTTTTGTACAAAAATTTAGAACGAAGAGTACTTATATAAATCTTACTCTCTTTGGAAAGTATTTTTTTAAATATTATGAATTTTCATTTAGCAATGAGAATTAGTAATAGCTGCTTCAAGAATCAATGACAATTTCTAAACCAATAGGTGGAAGTTTGATGAATGGAATAACAGAATACATACATTATCTCTCAGTATTTTCTCACACAATGCTTAGTGTCTTCAAATATTAGAAAGTAACACTGTAAGGGCCAGCCAGAAAGCTCAGCAGACTAAAGTGCTGTTTTAGGCAGAGTGCAGCGGCCAGATTGGAGTCATGCCTGCCTGGCCCACTGGGTGTGCTGAGCTAGTGATAGAGACTAGATATGGTGGAACACGCCTGTAATCCCAGTCTTTGGGATGCTAAAACAGGAGGATCACTATGAGTCTGATCTACACAGGGAGACCCTGTAGATCTTGTCCTAAATACAGGAAAAACAAACAAACAAACAAAAAATAACACTGTAGTAAAGAAATCTGGTTGTCAACCTCTTGACATGATAAATGTTTCATCAGTAATAAAAAGATTACGTTTTCTGAAATGATTCCCCAGGAAGATACCCTATTATGGCTGTGTGATCCCTGTCAGAAATGCATAAGCTAAAGCTAATCATGCAGAATACAAAAAAGTTCATGCTCAGGAACATGCCACATAATAAATGCCTACACACATGTAATTCCAGCACTGGAGAAGCTAAAAGCAGGAGAATCACTACAAATCTGAGGCACATAGCGAGACCCTGTATGAAATACATTTTAAAAATGCCTATATACATCAAAATTACTAAGATACTTAAAATAAAAGAGTTAGGAATTATTCTGATTCCTTTAAAAGAAATTAAGGGACTATGATAAGTACTTGCACTGTGTATGATGAATTGGCTCTTAAAATATAACAAAAAAACATCCTGTAGCTCAAAATATTAATGTGAAAATCAGTTAAGTGTGAACTGTCTAAAGTTTACATAACAATATTATAATAATGTTTCTCTTTAAATTTTGATCATTTGTGGTTATAGAAAATAAATATCTTGCTTTTAGAATATAAACAAGGAAATATTTGTAACAAAGCTATATGTCCAGTATAAGGGCACCATTAGCAATTCTATCAGATACTAATTGACTGATTGATTAGGTGACTCTGGGTGGCAAATATGTACGAATTGCATTGTTAAAGTTGCACGAATAGATAACAAATGTGTTGCAAATTTTCCGGAATGAGTTCCTGGTGTCCCTTACTTCCTTTCATTGCATCCTAAATGCATGTAGTTATTCTTGGGAAGTTTCTGAAGTAGTGGGAGCTGAATATTGCCCATCAAGAAAGTTACTGATGGTTTGAGGGTAGGAGCCAAAGGATACATTTTTTTATTGATAATTACCATAGTGTCATTAAATAAAGAAAATAAATATAAATCAAATATATTTAGGATTATGCATAACTATACAATTGGTAATAATTATAATTAGCCTTTTATTTTTTAATTTTAACATACACAATTCTTCACACTTTATACCGTCACTTAATCCATCCAGATTATGGAGTTTTGCATTTTGCAAGCATTCTTTTATAACCTAATAATGAACCTTGAAAAAGCATTCCTATTAGGAAAATATTCTCAACAACAAACAAAATTCAGTAATTTTTAGGCAATTAGCTAAAATTTATAATACAATCTGATTTTGTAAGGGCTAGCCAAATAGCTCAGTGGATTAAAGTTCCTGCAAGCAGGTAGGGGACTGGGGATTCCATCCCTACCATGCACTCCCTGCTCCTGGGGTATGCTGAGATCAATTGAGACTGGGTGTGGTGCTGTATACCTGTTGTCCCAGCTCCCGGGAAGCTATAAACAGGTGGATCACTTCAAGTCCAATCTAGTAGTGAGACTCTGAACACCCTCTAGACCCTTCCCTAAAAATACAAAATAAATCCATTTTTAAAACTCTGATTTATAAAGTAATAAATACACTGTAAAATAATATAAATCTATATTAGTTTTTTCTGCCAAGCTCCTCTTTTTAAATGCATCCATTTTGCTGGGAAAAAAAGCTCAATTCTCACACAAACAACTATCTATTGAATAACTTCTTAACATTGAATTTTTAAAAACATTTTCAGCACAGCATCTACAGGGTCTCACTACACCGATCAGACTCGTATTGATCCTTTCTGTTTTTCAGCCTCCCAAATCCTGGGATTATAGGCATGTGCCATTATGCCTAGTCTCAATCACAGTCTCAGCATGCCCCAGGGCAGGGCTGGCATGGCAGGTCCCTGTGTCTGCCTAAGCAGGTGCTTTACCCCGTTGAACTATCTGGCTAGTCCACTCTTAATTATTTTTTAATCTATAGAGACCAAAATAAATGTAAAAAAGTAGTGAAACAAAGCATAACTTTACCTTTAAGTTTTAGTAACATGTAGCAATACATAGTAGTATTGACCAAATTCTAAATTGAGACAAAGATTTTCAATTTGTTGATCATCTGAAATACTAGCATATCTATCTATCTATCTATTTATTTATTTATTTATTTATTTATTTATTTATTTATTTATTTATTTATTTATTTATTTTTGTGTGTGTGTTTTTGAGACAGGGTCTCGCTATGCAGTTCAGGCTGGCCTTGAGCTCACTTTTGTAGCCCAGGCTGGTCTCGAACTCGCACCGATCCTCCTGCTTCAGCCTCCCGAGTGCTGGGATTACAGGCGTGAGACACCACGCCCGGCTAGCATATCTATATCTATGTACTTATTGTTTTAATCTACTGTCTTGGATTTGATTTTTGCCATTCTTTCTCATGGAAATCTTTATTACTGCAGCGATGAATTTTTAAAATTAGTGAATTAGAAAAATAAAAAAATGCGAGTGAACATATAAACTGAAATACTCGATAAACAATAGCCTCGCCAGATTTTTGAGAAAAGGCTCTTTACTTCAGAAACTAATCTAGAAGGTGACTTGCTTTTTCTGTTTCATAGCTCAACTCTTTATGTGTAGCATCAAAGAGAGAAAGCTCCTATCAGAACCTGTTAATGTCATATCATACTTCACCATATTCCAAAGTGGGAAACATAATTTTGAGAGATGGCTTTTGCTACAGAGCTTCCGAACATGATATAACAGAGAGATCTATTTGGAACGAGGGCATTTTGATTAGAAAAGCCAGCTGCACCTAATAAAGTGTAAAACGGTGACAAAGAGAAGTATGAGACCTACGGATTCTGTCAGAAGAGCTCTCGGTCCGTGCTGGGGAGCTGGACACGCTGCTGCTGCGATGTGAGGACGGGTGACTGCCAGGCCTTCGACCCTCCTCCAGGGAGGGCGCGGGCGAGGGGCTATCAGGAACGCGCTCCTATGCCACCAAGGGAAGGCAGGAAGAAAACAAAACCTGAGTTAAGCAGATCGCAACTAATCAAGTCTTAGTTTTTCTTAAATGCAATAAGAAACGAAGAGTAGTAATATTTTTTTTAATGCTGAGCAAAGCCTAATCTTCCACTAATTTGACATTCTTTGAAGCATTGATCATCTGAAAGACTAAAATCTTTGTTAGCACAATAGGGTGGGAACGAATATGAATCTACTTTCTACAGGTAAGTCTCACTGTCGTCATGGTGCAGGTCAATCTACAGTTTGGAGAAAAAGTGCACCTCAGGAAGACAACAAAAATCATCCATGATTTTTTTAAGCTATGGTTTGCTGTTTTAGCAAGCATCTGAAGAGCACGACACATAAACTTTCAATGTGACAGACATATCACACACCCCACATGAAATACACACACTAGCAGCAGTAACATCAGAGGGGTTGTTCACAGCTATTTCATTATGACACATGCAGACAGTCACAATCTGAGGCATCATGCAAAGAGATTATTATTTAAAATTGTAATTTTTGTTGAATCAAATAATCTTCAGAATGCTTATGAGCCCTTTTCTCCATTTGAACCAAACAAATATATTAAGGAAAAACACACGACACATGTATTAGTTGTGCTTAGAGAAAACTGACACCATATTTCCTGTATTATTGTGTATAAACACATAACCAGACTAAACTTCCTCCAAATAAATACAGTAGTATCCTTGTTATAAAAATAACATGCAGGCACAGCACATGAATGCCTCCAGTAAGCTATTATAAATGTAGGCATGGAGTTAAGAGCTAACAACGAACATATGCATTTATTAACATTTTCTACTTTGAGCAACAAGATATGTTATCTTCAGATATTAAACACACAGACCTTGATTAATTGTCTTTATAATAACTATTCAGTTAGGGTCAAGGCTCCGTATGTATTCTAATAACCACATTGTTATTTAAAAGGTAAAATACAAATATTAAAAATTGAAAAAGTAAACAAATGTTAAAATATATGTGACCAGTAGTGGGTTAATGTTTCCAAAATAAAAATGGTTCATTAATATGGAAAAAAAAGAGGAAAATCAGGGCGTTGTCTAGTCAACATGCACTTTAACGATGCTTCTCTTTGGTCACAGGAGTTCCACTTAATGACCGTGCACCATCCTCTTGTATCATGGGGTCACCAGGATGTCCCTAAATATACCTGTGCCTGGGCATGCCTGGAAAGATTTGTTTCATGAGTATTATCACCCAATTCTGTTCCCAGAATGCCCATGTTATAGTTCTAACCCCCAGTGGGCTCTTTTCAACAAGATTTTAGCTACTAGGTTATGTAAATATTGAGGTAAATATTGGAGCCATGTAGCTGCCAGCCAAGGAAGGTCAGGGATGGCCAGCCCACACCAGAAGGTAGGAGAGGCAAGGAACGCTTCTGTGTAGGATCCATACTCTCATGGGAGCATGGTTTTCCTGCCCTCTTCACTTTGTATTTCTAGATTGCAGAAAAGTGACCGAATATATTTTTATTGCTTTACTCCACCCAGCCTATGGTTCTGTGTCACAGCAGCCTTAGAAAATAAAACAGTATTAGGTATAAAGCACTGCCCAGACTTCGGAAAGGATCTGCCGGTGACTAACACCTGATAAAAATCAAGTACCACTCAAAGAACAAGCTATAACTTTGTCAGTACAGAATAATATCTTTTAAAATTATTCAAAAGTAACTCGGAAGCCGGGCGTGGTGGCTCACACCTGTAATCCCAGCACTCGGGAGGCTGAGGCAGGAGGATCCGTGCGAGTTCAAGACCAGCCTGGGCTACAAAAGTGAGCTCAAGGCCAGCCTGAACTGCATAGCGAGACCCTGTCTCAAAAAGAAAAAAAGAAAAAAAAAACAAAAGTAACTCAGAGTCTTCATCTCTGTGAATGACAAAAGACGAAGAAGAAGAGGAAGAAGAAGAAGAAGAAGAAGAAGAAGAAGAAGAAGGAGAAGAAGAAGAAGAAGAAGAAGAAGAAGAAGAAGAAGAA
>PVJA010002401.1:17500-21682 GCA_004027025.1 Myocastor coypus | reverse complement strand
TACTGTTCTGGAAAGGCACAACATATATGGAAATGTTAGAATGACAACTTTCTGAAATTTAGGAGCTTTTGGACTGGTCTAAACTACCAAATTGCCCCCCCCCACTCTATTTTAGGGAAGGGTCTACAAGGTGTTCAGGATCTCACTACTAAATTGGGCTTGTACTGGTCCACATGATTACAGTCTCCCAAGAGATGGGATTATAGGTGTGAGACACGACTCTCAGTCTTAATTGCCATCTCAAAGCACCCTGAGGAAGGGCCAGCATGGCAGGCTCTGGGATCAAATCCCTGGCCCCTATGCCTGCTTGCAGGTGCCTTAATCTGCTGAGCTATTTGGCAGGCCCATGAATTGGTTTCTTAAAGGATAAAAAAGGATTCCGAAAGTATAGATGTGTTACCAGTGTTATACATAGCCTCATCCCTTTACTTTGATTGATAAAATGTTGAGTCAAGAACTCCATCTTCAGCTGGGTGTGGTGGTACATGCCTGTAATCCCAGCACTTGGGAGGCTGAGGCAGGAGGATTGGCGTGAGTTTGAGGCCAGCCTGGCCTACAAAAGTGAGCTCAAGGTTAGCCTGAACTGTGCGCAACAAGACCCTGTCTCAAAAAGACCAAAAAAAAAAAAAAAAAGAACTCCATCTTTTACAGGTAGCAAACTGAGCAATGTTTAGATAAATATAAAATGTGTATATTTCTCAGTGCAATTCCTGTGAAATTTTAATTTATATGATTAATCATTGACTGGGGTAATAATTTCTATAAAAGGATGGGAGACATCACACTTACATGAAAAATTTTACAATTTTACAAGTTTACTCAAGAAAATTTATGGCATGTCATGTATTTAATAGCACAAGGAAAAATATCAGGCAACAATAAAATTTGTAGATGAAAATACTTTGAAATCTCTACTATCATTTCACTAATCTGGTATTTTCCTGTCGTAATAGATTTCTTGTAGTGTTAATTAGAAGCAAGAGAGTATTTTCTCTGTGAAATACTTAATTCAGAGAAACTTAAATATTTAATGCGTAACACCGAGCAACAATGGTTATGCCAATATAAAGTAATCTTTATCTTAATATTTCCCACGTAGGTATAAAAAGGTTATATTAGTCAATTTACTTAATTATGCAGGCTTCTCATGGTGATTCCTTTAATTTATGAATTGTTTACTCATTCTTTTCTACACTCAAAATGCTCTGAAGATCGCATAATAAATTAAGTAAAAATAATTAAAATCATAATGTAAAATACATTTTAAAAGCGCAGTTTAACAGTTAGGAAATAATGGTGCAACTGTAGCATTAGCTTTAGCTTACCTTTAATTGTAGTTACATAATTAAGAGCAAAGAGTACAAAAACAATACATAGCACTTTTATTTAAAGAAAATATTTTAGCTTATGCAAATTTTGTGATTTAAAAGCTTAATTATTCAATTGAAACTTTCTATAAATTGAGACAACATATTCAGTCATTTCATTTAATGCACAACTTCAATCTTTGAAACATGATGTATTGTTCTTTGAAGAATTTCATTAAAGTAAAATCCATTGAGCAAGTAAGATTTGAATACATTCTTGCACAATAAATTAATTTATTTTAACAGCTTAATTCTTTTATCATATTTATATGCTTGCCTTTTCAGAGTATTCTATAAGATAGAGAATAATGGAGACATAAAGAATTGCTTAGGAGAAAATCTCATAATTATTAGTGAAACAAAATAGATAATGAGTTTTATTCAGACATAATAACAAAGAAATAGTTCCATGTCTATAGGGAAACTACATAAACTGGATTTATCATTTCATTTGTGTAATGCCCTTTAACCTCCAAGATGGGCCTGGAGTAGAACACAGAGGAAGAATATTTAATTTAATACTTCAACACACTGCTTTGTAGTCCTACATCAACTCCACCAATCAATAAAACACAATCTTTTGCAATGTTCCATCTTTATAAAACTCACCACAATAATAAATGAAAATTTAAGAGGAGTTCTCGCACACTGAAAAAAGGTCATACTAATAAAAGAATGGTACCAGAATAACAATAAAGGGAAAGCCACCTTTATTGATACTGGGAAGAACAAAAAATATTGATTTCTAGGATAATTCAGAACCAAAGGTGGAATTAAAAAAAAAATTCCTAAAATTAAAAGAAAAAAATTACAAGCTATTCAATATTACATATACGTGATTAAACACTTCAAAACTGTATCATCTCACCTTCCTGTCACAAAACTATGGACTGTATTTTATCAGCTCAATATATCTTCCTCAAATAAGGTCAGAACTGATTATTAAAAGATATTTTTTTAGTTCTAATTTATATTGCTGTTTTATTTCAGTTCTCCTTAATGTCGTCAGTATTTCATGTAGAGATTTCCTCACTAAATATAAGAATAGAAGTATGAAAACTGATAATTCCAGTGTTAAATACATTATCTTGATATTACTCTTTAATTTGCAAAGTTGAAGCTGGTCAGTATTTTTATTTATATGTAATCAAAACTATTGTGCTTTATTTAGAACAGTTCAGATTTGAATTCATTTATTCAATAAATATTTACTGAATGCCTACAACCTGCCAGATGAGATTCCATGCTCTGTTTATAGTTAAGTAAAAAAAATGTGACAAAATTATTTTCTTCTAGAAGTGCATGTCATAGACTAGAAAATTTCAGTGAAGTGTAGAATTCTTTCCACTGATATACTGTGACGCTCAATTTCCCTTGCTCTGGGAAAAATGAAAACATTAATAGTAGAATTGGGATTTGGGATTGAGGAAAATGCTAAAAGATTTTTTAAGGAAACATGATGAATGACACCCATGTACATATACCTAATTCAGAGTAGGCAGCCACCACAATAAACCACCATCATTTGAAATCCTAAACTAAGGCTACAAGGCACATTTCAATGCTTTTTAAGTTTGTCTTGATGTTGAAACTCAAGAAATATTGTTTTGCTATATGTGAAATTAGTAGACTCCAGGAATATAATATTGAATGACAACATTATTCTCCCATTGTATTTTTGCATGTGTTCAGTAGTACAAGAGGATGACATTTCCTCTACATTTATATGATAATTCAGGTGGACTTGTGACATTTCAAGACACAATGTGGTAAGGCAAATGGCCCTCGGCACCAAAACATAATCTTGACTCAGGTGTTAAACTCAATAATGTGCAATAATAATAGGTACTAGTATATCAACAGGTAGGACTGCTTCCTTTCCCACACCCAGAAGAAGGTGGAGGGATAAATAAAAGGAGGAAAAGCTGAGCTCAGGCATGGCTAGGTCTCTCCACGTGGCAAGATTGTCCATCCAACTGGTCATCAGGGAATACAGCGCATGTCCTGGAAAGCTCATTAGGAATTTACCAGCAGCATTTCCCTTGATGGATTAATTCATTTCTATATCTATCTGTTCCTACGATTTCTTGCAGAGTTAGACATGGAGTGCAGGCTCCAGTTGAATTTGGAGCAAGACTGCCTTGTACATGGTGATATATGCTTTCATAGGAGAGAATCTTGTCTGCCTGGTTGCCTCTGTGATTCCAGTTCCCATTGTAATCATAACCTAGATTCATTCTTTCATCGAACCCTATGATATGGTGACATCACCATTCCTTACTGACTTATATATCAGATTTGAGGACTGTAATGTTCCTGGACTGAGCTGCTCAGTTATCCTAAAATAGTTCATACAGAAAAGGCAGGAAGAATATTTGCTCTCCTTCATTTACTTATCTTTTACTTCAACTTATGTTAACCTTCCAAATAACTGATCCTTAGTGTTCTCCAAAAATAATGAGTTCTTTGCTTAGCATTACTATACACTCATGTTTTTAAACATACATGTTATATTTCAGTGTACTGTTATGTACTTAGTGGTAGTTTGGTTATAATATTTTCTTTCTCTTGTTTCAGCCTCTTCATATTTATGTTAATGTCCAAATAAGCATAAGATTAATTTAATCATTTTAATCCATAAAAATTATTATAATATTTTTCTGAAATTTATATTCAAAAGAGATGTATACATCTGAAGATCTGAAGTTATACATATATACATATATATATGTATATATATATATATATATATATATATATATATATATATATATATAATAGTTGGCTCAGTCTGCCCTTAAGGTGGGGCTGGCAT
>PVJA010002401.1:0-15000 GCA_004027025.1 Myocastor coypus | reverse complement strand
AGAAGAATTAGAGTTTTTTCCTACTAAAAATGTTAAAAGTTAAGTTAGGAACAATTGAACTGAAGTTTTAGTTTGCTTAATGAATATATTTCTTATGCTTATATTTGATGAAAATATTACAGGCATCTAATAATGCCTTAAATATGTAAAAATGGAAGGGAACTACATAATAATGATTTATCGACTTAGAGTAGAGAGAGGCTAGGTTACATGATACATCATCTCAAGTCTCTGTTGGTACTGGTAGTGTGAATGTAAATAGTAAAACACTAGAGCCTCCCTGACATAATGGACTAAAATATTCTATAATAATTTGACATCCCAAGATATTTAGCTAGGAGAGATTTAAATTAAAACTATTATTGATTAAAGAGCATATGGCTATTTTTCTCAAAATTATCCTATAAAATAATTTCCAGCAGTATAACACCATCAGCCATAGGTTGTTTAAGTTCAATATTTTGCAGATTTCTTACATTTAAAACAAATAGCATGTGACAGAGGTACAGGTAGCTAAGGTGGGTAGAAATTAATAGGCAGTCAAGTGGGAACAGCCTTTTGAGGAAGTCAGGGCAGAAGATGAGGACACATCACAGCTGTGACTAGAGACATGTCTGAAGAAGTCAAGGCCTTTGAGATTAAAGTCACAATGGCTAGACTTGCACACTTCTCTAAGGGATGAATGAAATTTGACATCATAGTTTAATTGGACCCACCCGAGTTCATCAATTCTATATATGCACTGGATGGGTGATCACAATATCTGGACCTAATCCTTCCCCCTAAATCTTCCTTTTTTAAGCATCATAGATAAGTGAGGATAAGTCTTAAGTGATAAAATGATATCAGCTGTACACCCTTGTTAATTTGTTCATGTCCTTACAGGATCAATGCTAGCTAAGTAGTTGTATGTGTTTTAAACTTATGTCAAATATAGTTTGACCCAACGGGTAGTCACATGGTAACTTCACTCTATATATTTCCTCTAACAAATGACCCTAGATCCAACTCACTTGTGGGAGCCCTCCTGTCTCTTAGCAGCTATTCCTATTCCCTGAAAACCTTCCCCTCTCTTAACTTCCTTTGTCCTTTGTAACTCATTTTTCAGTTTCAGGGGACATAAACTCTGTACAACTGACATCTCACAGATTAGGAGTTATACTTGTATATTAGTATAATATCAATGTCATAATAATATGGTCATCTACCTAATTTACTTTACCTTAGAGTATTTAATTTTTAATGCTAAAATCTTAATGTTTCAATTTTTTTCTGTCTGGAATTAGAGTTTTTTTTTTTTTTTTTTTTTTTTTTTGTCTTTTTGAGACAGGGTCTCAGTATGCAGTTGAGGCTGGCCTTGAGCTCACTTTTGTAGCCCAGGCTGGTCTCGAACTCCCACCGATCCTCCTGCCTCAGCCTCCCAAGTGCTAGGATTACAGGCATGCGCCACCACGCCCGGCTGGAATTAGAGTTTTTGAGAGTTGGTTTGAGCTGCCTCAATTACCCAGAGTCTAAGATTCACATGGATTCCAACAGATCAGAAGTCAATAGACTCCTCTGCAGAGGATGAGATGAAAATATTTGACTCCATTCTGTTTCAATATATGCACATACCCATAAAATATGTAAATTTTATGTTAAAAAAGGCTTTATGGGCTTAACATTTGAATGTCATATAATTTCATGTGTCAGGAAATACTTTTCTCATTTTTTCAATCATTTAAAAATACGAAGTTATTTATAATTCATGAGCCATACAAACAATGGTGTTAGACTGGATTTCACCCAAAGGAAGCATCTTTTAAGCCAAAACCCTGTTGGAATTTGTGTGATGTTCTGAATATGTTCATAAAAATATGGGAAATTTTATATTGCATAGAAACATTACAAAAGCTGTAGATTTAGAATATGAATCTCTGAGTTATTCTTTGGCTTCTCTTCTGCCCTACATATATTTTATTGCCTTTCTTATTTTAGTTGAGTTCTACTCTTAGAAAAGATCAATGGTGTATTCTAGTACATAGAATATCCTTTATGTTTTCATTTTCTCTCCAGAAGCTATTTTTTTTGTTGTTGTTATTGTTGTTGTTGTTGTTATTGTTACAGGCTCAATTCTTGGCATTTAACATTTCTCTCTCAATTTGTCCTTCACATTTGGTATTTCTCAGGCAGGCACTATTCTAACTGCCTGAGAATGGATCAAAAACTGTTAAATGTCACATAGCAGTTAAGCATTTTATTTAGGGAAGATGAAAACTTTTCCAAAATTGTATATAATTAATGTGTACCACATCAGTTTCCTTAACTCTGTGCTGGGAAGTCAGCTATAGGAACAAGTTAGGTAGGCCGATTTATTGTTCTCCTAAATATCTGAAGCATCACCGAGAACTTGTTCATAATCCTTATTTTCTAATGCTAATCCTTTGTTTTTTTCTCAGGTGTTGGGGGTGTTGTAAATGGCTAGAACTTTTTAAAGTCTCATGAACTTGGTGGAATGTGTTTAGTTTCTATAATTTTTATTGTTGGTGTTAAGCTTGGCCCTGCAAAGACATCCTGCCTCACAAGGAAGAGGACTACGATGAAAGTGGGTCATTAAATGTTTTTCCAATAGCCAACTTGCTTTGATGCAAGATAACGAAAACTATCAACTTTTATTTACAAATTCCCAACAAGAGCAATTATTTCCTATTTAGCTGCTGCTATTGTTATGAACACCCTCACCACATGCCCAAACCTAGAACGTTTTCAATCCACTGGAATCCAAATTTCTGACAACTTCCATCCGAAGAAAATACAGAGGGGGTACTGGGGAGATGGCTCAGTAAAATAAATGCTTGGCTGGAAAGTCCAAGGTCCTGAGTTCAATCCCCAGTACTGAAAAAAAGAAAAGGAAAAAGAAAAGCAAGGCAAGAACAGAGGGGATCCTTTGCGTTGCTCCTAGCAGAATTACTTTGGCTTCCTGGTCTTTACCCTTTGAAAGTTATTTTACCTCCTTAATCTTTTTGCAAGGTTTACTTCTGTGTACCTCTCATTTGCTCAGCATTCCAGGGAAACCCTGGCTAAATGGTGAAGATGTCAAAGAAAGTACCTAGTGAATGCCATTCTATAGCCTTTAGTTCTATTCCTTAACTAACACAAACATGTAAACTGTTATGAAGTTTAACTTGTAGAAAACTAATAGCTCTGTTGAAACCAAAACATAGGAGCTAGCCCGAGGAGGTAGAAGGCCTTTTGTGATGTTACACAGAATAAAATAGAAGGCACCTCCCTGGAGGACATACAGCAGCTCAATCCAAACCTTCCCTTTCTATTTCTCTATTCCCTCCTTATAAAAGAAACCTTTGAACCCCCAAGTCCCCAAAGTGAATGGTGGATGTCCTAGAAACATGGCACCTTCAGCTTCTTCAGAGCTCACTCTTGAGCAAACCCGTTGTTTCCTGCCAATTCTGGTCACCTATATTTCAGTTTTTAAGTACCAAGCAGTGAAATCTTATTAAGGTAATGAGAAGTGCAAGTGGAATATCAGTAGTACTTATTAGGAGCAAGTACACATTTTTAAGGCTCAAAGCCCCCTTACTCTCTTATTCCTTTTGTTATGTTTCTTCCTTTTCCCCATTTCTTTCTAAACTTTCTGTGTTCTGTTCCTAAATTTAACCTAAGAAACTAAAAAAATATTGCTGACTTTTTAAAACTCCACCCAGAATGATTTTCTAAGGATTCTGCTAGAGGAGAATCAACTTCCTTTACTTACCTAAGTGTAGCCGACCAAAAGATTTATTCAAAAGAGCTTCAGTATTTATTTGTAATGTAACACAAAACACTTTATAATATATGTGTATTGAAAATAAAATAAATTAAACTGTGCTAGTGTACCTGAGGGTTTTGAATCCAGGAGCATGGAAGGCATCATTTCATGTCTAGAATATAAAGGTCACATCTCCGACACACATTATGATTTTAAACTACTAAATTTCTACTTGATGTTATATTTTTGCTTTGTCTCTTAATGTAATGCTTACCTAAATTAAAAATTAGAGCAACAAAATTGTGGAAGTGAGAATTGTACAACATTATGAGATCATTCTATTACATGATTATTAGCAATTTTTAAAACGTGAATAAGCACATTTTTGATTATTCTTTAGTACTTTTTAAAATGTTGAAATTTTGTTAAAGTACTGATTAACTACAGTGACAAGAAGAGTTAGGATTTTTTTTTCTTCAAATGAAATCTTCTAGTTCACCTGAATGAGTGAGGTAGATAAGAATGTTTAATTCTCAGGAATAATAATTACTGAAAGTTACCATAAATTGAATAATGTAATGATACCTTGAATAACAAATCATCTAGTAACAATGGAACCCTCTTAAAGTCATTCAGAATACCAATGAGTTCTAAAATTTTTCTTTATCAGTTGTTTGGCTGATAACAACGTGGCACTCACTGGCATTCTCTCATGTAGAGAGGACTTTTCGTAGTGGATCTTGGTGTCCTGCACTATGTTTTGTTACTTTTGCCTCTGGCAATTTTACTTTAGAAAGTGATACAAAGATATGCAATATCTTTGTTTACAGAGCCATTATTATAAATCAACATTTTTTGGGGAAGGGTACCTAGGATTGAACTCAGAACCCTGTGCTTGCCAGGCACAGAGCCATTATTATAAAACCAGTGCGTGTGTGTGTGTGTGTGTGTGTGTGTGTGTGTGAGTGTGTGTGTTTGTGGGCATGTGTGTGTGTGTTTGCATTCTATATGAGTGATACCTAAGACTAGTATGCAGGACATGTTATATTCACTAACCTACATTTAAGGGTATTATATTCAGAGAAAGTAGATGGTGATTTTGCCAGATGAGATAGCTTTTACTCTGTTTAAAACCTGATAAATTATTCTTAATCATTTTTTATCCTATTTCTCAATCTGACAATGACAGCTACAAATGAATAAATGAACATTATAAAATGAAATGATTATATATAAGTATATGTATTAGATAGTATGCACATATTAAATGTATACACAGGAGAGAGACAGAGAGAAAGGAGAGAAAAATTATATATGGAAATGTATATGTGGAAATATTTCACTCTGCCAAATACATATTCACAAATGACATTTGTATAGCTATAATGTTATTTTCCATTTACAATATATTTCTGAATTACAAACCTCAGTCTTATTACTTTGTATAGGTTTTATACCCACAGAATATTATTCATTTTTCAGATGCTATGTGCAATTAAAAAAAATCTTGAGTTATATGCCCACAGTGCCACAATTCATAATCGCAGAATTTATCTGCTGCAATTGCCTGATTTTTCATCCTCAAATGCTTACAACATCACACAGTGAAACACACACATACACATATATGTACACAAATTACATGTAGGAACACACAGAATTTTAGTTATACCCTTTACTGTTCTATGTTATTTCTCTTGTGAGAACTTGAAATAACCTGGCCTTTCTAAATATTACCTCTGGGCCTACATACTGTAGGTGAAATTTTCCATAATCTATTTGCAATCACTTACATTTTAGAACTGAGGTTTATTTATAGAATAAGAAAAGTGGATTCTCACACTGTGAGAAACAGTCACCTTAATAACAGATGTCTCAACTCTGGATGGAGGAGTCTGAACTTGTGCTGCGGCCGCCATGTTTGCAATGGTACTGAGGTGGTTCATCTGGCTCATTGCCATGGTGACAGATGCTGGAGGTAGGCTGACAGGAATTAGAGGGTGGGGCATCATCATAAAAGGAAGTTCCAATCCTACAAAAAAATACACAGAAAGCAACATTACTCTGTGCCAAGTGAAACCATGAAATATGGTCTATCTCACTTATTAAAATTATGGACATAATCATTAAAAATTTAAACATAAAAATACTTAAATAATGGTAATCCAAAAATATTCTTCCTCTTTGTAAGCAACAATACCCACTCACACTTAGGGAAATTAAACCTAGTGCTAACTTACAGGGTGCCATGCTTTATCACACCCCCACTCTGCATGTTCTTAAATCATATGATCAATTCTTCACTATATCATTCTTCTGATTAGTTTAAATTCTGATTTAAAACACTAGAGTCTTATTTAACTTATCATGATTAGTTGTCTCAATGTAGTACATCCATATATTTGGTTCTATTTTACTGTCTGACAATAAAAAAGTAAGTTTTGAATACTATCATTTTTAGTGCTAAAAAAAATGCCATCGTACCATTTGGCAGCAGGTGCCTGTGCCGGAGATGATTGAGAGGATGACTAACAGGAAGGCTATGCGCTCCGGGCATGCGGGGGTGGGCAACAGTGGCCTGAGACCCCTGAGGAGGGGCAGAGTGCAGTGTTTCCTTATCCCAGGAACCATCACTGCTGCCTGTGGGAATGAATATAAATTACTTGGATACAGTATTATCCCAAATTTTCCGATGACTACCTTGAAATGAGGTTCAAAAAAATAGATAACATTTGGATATTGACAAAACAGACTTCTAGGGAAGTGAGCTGAAGGAGGTAAATTTCCCCTAACCTGCATTTTCTTTCTGTTTACTTCTTCAGTAAGAACTCGAGAGCTTGACAAAGAATATTCTATAACATTCATTCTAATTGTGGAATCCAGTTGTGTTTGACTTCCAGCTCAATGTTAGATAGGCTCTGTTACATAAGCAGATAATGACTTTGTGGAACTGCGATACACTAATGGTTATAAAATGCAAAGTTACCCTTGTAGTTAGAGCTATGCTAGTCACTGCTTCAAGTGCTTAACTTAATTCTATCACAAATGCTAAAAGTAGAATCATTAATTGTCAGTTTGGCCAGACACTGTGCAAAGAACAAAAAATATCACTTCATGTTATACAACATAAAATCAAAATATGCAATGTGCATAAATACATGCATTTACAATAAATAGGAATGGGTTTATTGATATGACAATATCACTGCCAGAGTTGAAACTATCCATTTGTGGGCTTATCTCTCTCTATTTTTTCCTTTTTAGTATTGGTGGCAATGTCTTGGAATTCACTAGATCTTGAAAGACTCTACTAGGACACTTCTCAGAAACTGTTGATAGGCCATCGTAATTTAAATATGTCCTCAAATTAAGTTAAATGATCATCATATTATTCTGTGACAATCTGCTCAATATGCCAATCACTCATTGAAACAGTTCCATAATATCCCTGTTAGCTTATATTGTCTTCTTTCCTGAGAATGAGAAGAAAAAGGAGGGGAAGAGGAGAAAGAACTGAAGTAAAAAGAAGAAACCATATTTTTATAAAACTTTCATGGATATAGCAAAGTTGGTAAAACTCCAATTTAGTGCTTTCACTCCACTAAAAGCCTCATTGTAAAATGTCTGCAACATAGTTTTTAATGAAGAATAGTTAGGTACAGCCATGATTTTTTCCCATTTACTTCATGAAGACAGTTAAGGTTCAATATAAATTCAAACTCATTAGCTCAATACTGTCTGGATCTTAGAGTAAATTGTTCAGAAGTGGGTAATGAAAACTCAATTCAAATTCTTCAGCAATCAAACAAAGCTATTTTATTAAACAATGAAAAAAATCAATTAAAGTGGATATCTTTATTATCTTTACTATTTTATAAGAAACCATGATGGCTTTTGGGTAAAAAATAATTATAGCTTCATACAGAAGTGACTACATAAAAGAAATTTCTCTAGTCTGCTCCTCTAGTGTGATAATAATTTACCAATTTTAGAAACTTCACTTTTCTACTCATAATTTTTTGTAACTATCAACCAAAGTCCAGATACTATATGTATGTTAATTTATCAAATGCATACTGTCTAAATAATATTCTGATAAATAATTTTAGACATAACTTTACATTGTCTTCATATCAAAGTATGTAGAAACGTTTTTATTACATGGTTCATTTACAAAATAAGTGGAATTTGATACATAAATTAAGGACATAAAACATGATGCTAAAACTCTAAGTAAGAACACTGAAAACAGAGGATAAGGGAAAATGCTATTTATCTTATTTCTTTTTATGTAAAAGTGTCGGTACTTTATGTATAGTTAAATATTAATCTCCTACATGTGAATTTTCTAACACTAGATTAGATCGCTTACTACATTAAAAAGCTCCTAGACATGTCTACTGATCATTATTTGTTAAATACTAATGATATTAGCTCATTTGGATAACAAATAGGGCAAACAATTAAGAAACTGTCTGATGAAAAACATACAATATATAACCATGTCAGCTGTAAGTGATTTTTGCATTATTTATAACATCCTTCTCCACTACTAGCATGAATAATCAAGAAATGAAAATAGACAATTCAACAAAAGATGTACGCATAACATTGTTAAATGTATAATTTTAAGTGCTTTGTTTTAGACACTTCTCTATTGCTTTAAAATTGGTGTTATGACCGCAATCCTAAAAAGCATAGCAGCAGACTCAAGAAATAAGTAAATTTCTAATATTCACTACAGGGACTTGGAAAAGAACAAATAAATATATCGTCTTCAATTCTTGGGGCTCCACACAATTTCTCTGACATTATAGTAGAATAAAGAGATAAATCTGAGGGGGTGCTAATCTCCTCAAAGGATATCTTATTATAGAGGGTTGAAGCAGGGATATCAAACTGAAGTGATGATAAATACATAAAATAGTGGAGGATCAGAGAAAATAGTCATGAATTCTTGGAACAACATAGAGCCACAGGTTCCTAATGATGTAGGATGTATGATCATATTTTAATGCTAGGAAGTACGATGCTGGGACTCAGATCTAGCCCTCGGTCAAACAGTAGAGAAGCATTGGCCCAAGAGCCATATCGGATGGGCTAGGGAGGTAGCCCCGTGGCACAAGTGCCTACCTGGCAAGTGTAAGGTCGTGAGTTCGAACCCTGATCCCACACACACACACAAAAAGAACCATATCAATGTGAGGAGATCTGAACTGTCAACAGCAGATATGTAGGTCATTAAAGCTAACCAAAATTATGCTCAGAGACAAAGGTGTCTAAGATACAGTGCAAAAAGTATAGACATGCAAAGACTACTGTAGACTCTTCTAGTCCCTCCACTTCCCAATAATAAAACGATTATATATTCTTTATAAAGCAAACAGGTATATGCACTATCTTACTTGTGTTGAGGGCAGACACTACTTTTCCTGGCTTGTCACTATTTCATATTTTTACCCTATTTTATAAAGTATAGTTTGCAATGAACCAGGTTTTTAATTTATTTTTAAATTTTAGTTTTTATTTTGATTGATGCAAAGTCTCGCTATGCATTCAGAATCATAGTGATCCTCCTATCTCAGCCTCCCCAGTGTATCACCACACCCAGTTTCAGGCAGCATGGCATGCAGTAAAAGTGATCAAACTCAGGTCCTCTTGTTTGCCAGGTCGGTGCTTAGAACACAGGAGCTATCTCGCCAACACTGTGAGCAACCAGGTTCTGATAGCCTTAAATTTTGAGACTCATCCCTACTGTGTGATAGCAACCAAATTCTGAATAGCCAGAAATAATGGGTTACAAATCTGGTAACATGAATAACTAGCTGGAAGATAACTGTGTTTTACAATGAATATTATGAAATTCATATTACTCTGCTAAATGAAATTCTGTTTCACTTGTAATTTTTTCAGTTTTTTGAAATACATTTATTTATTTATTTATTTATTTATTTATGCGGTACTAGGGATTGAACTCAGGACCCTGTGCTTGCCAGGCAAGCACTTAGTGCACTGAGCTATCTCCTCGGCCCAATTTTTTCAGTTTTAATTCTAATTTGTACTATCTTAAAAATTGTTCAGTGTCTCCACTTTTCCTCTAATTACTTTCTTACAATAATCTTCGTCAAGTTATCCTTGTCTGTCCCTCCCCCTGCTCTTGGGAGAGCCCTTTGAGTATAACAAATCCAGCTCAGTTAACATTCATCCCTGCTTCCCCATGCCTTTCATACTGGCCATTTCGCCAGCAATACAAATGGGCTTGTTCAGTTTCTCATTCAGCTTGTCTTCCTCCTCTTCCTCCTATGACGGGATAACAACTGTTGGCCTACCACATTCTTCCTTATATTTTCTCTACACCCTAGTTTCTGTGGAAATGCCTCTCAGGCCACTAGCATCCTGTATACTGTAGCAAAAGTCAAAATGCTAAGCATCATTTTGGAAGCACTTGCTGGTCCTTTATGGAGTGCCCTAGAGTATAATCTCTGAGGGTAGAAGTCCCTAACAGTGGAAATTTCCAGATCAAGCTCTGTTAAAGTCTTCAAACTCCTACCTCTTTCCTACACTAAGGCCCTGCCTCTAGTATCATAGATCCTCTTTATCTAAGGCTGATTTCATTCTCTATCCTGATACTTCTCCTCAATTCTTTGGGCTACTGCTTAATTATACAGATAACAGACCACCAGTTTACACCAAAGCAGCCATCCAGCTCTGAACTAAGCATATTCTTGAGTGAGTCCATTGTAACTCCACTTTCTTTATCTTAACAATGAAGAACACTTAGAAAAGATAAACTACTCATTAGGCACTGTTACTGAACTGAAATGTTTTCTTCAGTTTTCTCCCTATGGTACGGCCCTCTGATAAACAAAGGAAGATATTCAGATGTTCACTTTCCCGGGGTATGAACTGATGTTTTAAAATAACAACGTTGGTCCAAGTGCTATTAATATGCACCAACTTTTTAATATTTTTTTCTTTAAAATAAAGAATATCTGGTAGTTTTGTTTTTGTCAGAAAGCAGAAAAATTCTATCTACTGTTTTATTACATAATCACATTTAATGGAACCTATAAGAAACATGGCTACACTATACATTACATTTTAGTAATTGCTTCTTAAAAATGAACTGAAACAAATGGAAAGAGATTTCTTTTGAAATCTCATTTCACAAATTAACTGAAACTTTAATATTTTTTATTTAAAAGAGAATAAAAATTAAGAAAAAGCAGGCCAGAGAAATGGTTCAGTGGTCTAAAGCCCCTACTTAGGAAAGCAAAGACAACCGCTGGGACAGCTATTCTATCCCCAGCATCACGTGCTACACCAGCCCTACACCCAGGGCTGGCTGAGATGACCATAATTAAAAAAAAAAAAAAAAGGAAAAAGCAGAATTTCAGAACAAGATCAAAATTTAAATTATCGATTAAGACAAAGTTCAAAGAAAAAAGTTATACAAATAAAGGAATTAATAATTGAAGGTGAGATAATAATGACAAGAAGAAAGATGAAAACATCTGCACCAACTTTTGGTAATAACAAAAATTAAAAATTTTGGGAAAGAATATTGTTAGATTTGCTTCAAAAGAAATGAAAAAAAATGAATTTCGTGTATGTGAGTGCTAACAATTCTAATCCCACCCCAAATAATTACACTTATTATTTAGTTAATTTTTATTCCTAATTATGCCCAACAAGGCATAGATCCCAAAAGATACAGCTGCACTATCTTTTTAATGAGCTGTGAGTAGAAGGAATATAAAATAATCACATAAAAAAGTAGAACAATGGGTTAAAATTTTCTTTTAAATCATCATGTATTGAAATAGTAATTTAAATATTATAATTTAATAGTATTTACATATTATAATCCTTTACGGCTAGGTGGCATGTAGCTAGTTGTTATGATTTTCCCACAGGCTGACCCTGATGAAAGAGGCAAATCTCAAAGGGACTAACGGTCACACCACCATTTAGTGAGTGACACTGATAGATTGTGACAGGAACCTGACATTGTCAAGATTTGTTTACAATGAAAATGACGGCAGGAGCAGACACTCCATACCATTGGAGACCACTTAGAAGGATGTCAACTGCATCTCTGCAAAAAAAAAAAAAAAAAAAAAAAAAAACAGGTCTACTAAGTAAAAGTAAAGACTAGGTACAGGTACTATAGATATGCGGCTGTTACTTTAGAGGCGGAAGTTATCTTCAGTAGAGTGGTTTCAATGAATAAAACTCTTACAAATGTCATAAATAATGTTAATATTTTACAGACATTTTAGAAACAAACCTTTACAAATTATAAAATGCAGTTTTTCACTTTGTTTAGTTGGATAACTTCCTGAACTTACCCGGGATGCTTTCATGTATTTTATTGATATCTGTGAAGTTTTAGATTGCTGTAGTCAAATTGCTTTTTATTCAAGGTGAACAGAAGAAATGTTTTATTTTTTTTTTTAGAATTTTTATTTTATTTTATTTTATTTTATTTTTTTCTTGTTTCACAACCTTTGTTTATTCACTCATTTTTATGGCCGGCTCAGCCTGCCCTGAGGGCAAGGCTGGTGCAGCATGTGGTGCCGGGGATCGAACCGCAGTCCCTGAAGCTGCCCAAGCTCTCCCAAGCAGGCGCTTTAGACCACTGAGCCATCCCGCCGGGCCCCCCAGAAGAAATGTTTTAAATTTTAAAATTTACTTCAAATAATCACATATATATATATATATATATATATATATATATATATATATATATATTTATTTTTTTAACCTTAGTTTTTTCTTTGTTCCTAGGACGTAACTTAAGGCCTTGCCCATGCTCAGTGCCAGCTTTGCCACTGAATTACACTCCATCAAAATTGGGCAATTTTTAATTGTGCAACTAATTCAGTACAGTACTTCAGCAAACAAAACACTATAGCTATCTCTTAGTTGGCATTGTAAAATATTTCTCACACAGTAGGCCATTTCAAAAATCTGTAATTTATATTTGTACACATACCATGTTTCATCTGGAAGCACTGATGAAAAATATAACCAGTTGGCTGTCATATACCCAGAATTACTTACCTTAACTTCTGACAGCATTATTTTTATCTAAGAATTACACTATGAATTCTAAATACTTCATTACTAATAAATATATCATTTACAGAGGCATATTACTTTCCAGAAATAATTTGGTATATTTTCTTTGGCTATCTTTCATTAATTAAACCTTAGAGTGTTATTTGAACATCGGATATTTGTTTATTAAGAAAGTAAGTTCTTTCTATACTAGGGAATTTCTATTTTACTGAGGATGTTTTATTTTGAATTCAGAGCTATTTTATTTTATTAATATAGTATATAAACTCTAAACAAGAGCCAAATGCTTTTTATTCAGTGAAGATGATACTGAAAACAGGTTGGTACATTTTCCCAGCTAAAGTGTACTTTTGCTATAGACAACTGACAATAGAGAAATGAGCACGCAAGGCACATGCAAAAGCTTTACAACTTAAAATAGAATCACACAGTTCTTGAGAATAAAGGTTCTTTGTTTCCTTTCTCATTACCAATGTCAACTATTTCTAGCTTTCATATTTAACCATAGATCATTCTTCATTGACCAAAAAACAATTTAAAAACATTCTATCTGAGGGTTTAGTAATTATCTCATGAATTTAGACTTAGAGAAAATTTTAAGTTATATTTTCCATATTATTAGTCATAAATGTAAACTCATACAAAATTAATGCTTTTGTTTTTCTGTGGATGTTTTAGCCACGGCAAGTCAAACCAATTGTAATTTTAATTTACACAATGTTTTTAGTTTTCAATTATTTATGTTGAAACTGAGACACTTTCTTCCCACAAGAGGCAGCATGGTATTAAATTTTAGAAATTTAATATTTAATAGATGGGATGGTACATGTTCATAAAAATTATCTAAGTATTTTCTATATCCTATGTGTTCAACTGTCCCCTCTATAGTCTGATTATCCTCAAAGAATAATGTTATCTGGTAGTAGCAAAAGCCAGAATCATTCTTATCTCCTTCTTTCTTCCTGTCTCACTAATTTCCAATTCTTTTACACATCTTATTGATTTCATCTACATAATTTATTTCTACTCTACTTCTGTCGCAGCTATTGTAGTCTGTGTCAAGGACCATCATTATTTTAAAGTATAATACTCTACTATTGTTCCCCTCCTTAGTGTCTTCTATAGTTTCTCATTGCTATTAAGAAAAAAGGTTTAAAGTCTTTGTCTCCAGGTGGTCAAGTGTCTGTCTCTTTTGTTGTCGTTGTACCACTGGCATTTAACAAGATAAAACTCTCAGTCAGTTTTTGAGCTGAACACTGCAAACCTAGATCACTCTCTATATTTGCTTGTGGTAAAAAACAACATGAGTTCAAAAATAAGTTTTAGGCTTAGTTAACTGAGCAAGTTTATGTTATGGCAAAAGAAACACAAATAGAACATGTGTTTGCATTATTTTTATCCCGTGAGTGGAATTAAAGATGTAAAAGATGACTAGGATTATATCTGACATTTTGGAAATAAACTTGATAGAACTTGGTAGTCAACTGGGGGCAAATGGAGATATAATGAGTAAATTATGAAAGATGAAGTGGGCATGTAGATAAACAATCAGATAGCAGGGCATGGTTGTGCACTCCTATAATCCCAGCACTCAGAGCCTAAGGCACAAGAATTGCTGTGAGTTTAAGGTTAGCCTGGGCTACACAGTGAGTTGAAGGCCAGCCTGAGTTACATAGTAAGACTATGTCTCAAAAAGTAAGTAAGTGTGAACAGTTGGGTATATGCAGGGCTTCACTGATGATGATCCTCGCACGTATCGTGTACCTCCAATAGATCAGACCTGACGTGAATCATTTATATGCACTGTCTCAATAAATCTTCAAAATCTTACTAGGACAGCATTTGCATTAATTATAGAAAGCTTAATTTGACTTTTTCCAGGACATGAATCACAGAATTCTGAACTTAGCAGCCAGTTATCCATATAAAGTACACATCTTAGAATAACTAAAAAATCAGTTCAATTTTGAGCAGTTCAACATGATTTATGTAGACATTGAAAACCTCCAATTACAGATATATAACTAATGGGGAGATAGCTCAGTGGTCTAAGTGCCTGCCTGATAAGCACAATGACCAGGATTTGAACCTTGATATCACACGTTGCACAGGTTCTGGAATCCAGGGTACGCTACTGAAACTGTATATGGTCATGCACACTTGTTTTGTTT
>PVJA010002400.1:81637-107758 GCA_004027025.1 Myocastor coypus | reverse complement strand
ATATATATATATATATATATATATATATATAATGACGTTAAGAAATTTCTTTTCTGTGTGAACTTTGCATGTCCCAGTGTGAGGTTAGCGGAAAAATCACAAAATCATGACTTTTTAGCTTTGGTAGAATACATACAATTTTCAAAGATGGATTTCATCATTTGTACAATTCTTGTATGGATTTATATAAGGGTGAAATATAGTTGAAACGGATTGTGATACAGAGGGAAATCATGTCCTTAAACTGATCAATAACTGGAGCCACAGTACCAGGGCCTGTGTTATGAGTACAGCTCTTTCTCATATGTAGTAAACACAGGACACGATGGGGCTTCTACGTGAAGATATGTTGATGAGTCAAAACCTAGGTCATTTTTGTTTCCTCTTTTATTATTCTTTGCATATTTTCTGAAAAACATTTATACTAGTGCCAGGGACCAAACAGAGAGCATTTGCTCTAGCACTGTATCCACAACCTGATATACAGACATTTTCAACCACTTATTTTATTTGTTGAATTCTTTTAATAAATGCTAAAGTTCTAAACTAGTCATTTTTTAAATTGAGACGTTAATATGTAAGAAAATCTATGAAGACATAGTATTAAATTTAGACTTTATATATTCAATAGACAAATGATTCATGAAAAAATGGAAATGCTCTTCTAACAAAACTAACTCCAGAAGGCCAATCAAATATCTCAGTGGATAAAAGTCCCTGAAAGTAGGTGCAGGGGCCTAGGTTTCAATCCCCAGGCCTGCCGTGCCAGCCCCACCCCAGAGAAACAGAGATTGGGCATGGTGGCACGTGCCTGTCATCCCAGCTGGTAGGAAGCTATAAACAGGTGGATCACTACCAGCCTGATCTAGCAGTGGGACCCTGAACACCCTGAGGATCCTTCCCTAAAATTAAAATACAAAAAACTAACCCCAAATAGTATGATACAAATACTACGTACTACTCTCTGACACTCTCCCTCCCTATATTCTTTACTTTTGAAAATATATTCAGAAAACCATCAGAAAGAAAGGAAGATAGGAAAGATGTAACAGAAGAAGAAAAGTATCTTTCTGGTGTAGACAGCTCCTTCTTTGTTTTTTTCCTCAAACACACAGGATATGCTTCTGATCCCAGCTTTTGGCATTTTGCAATTGTCTCCGCCTCGCAAGCACTCTCTTTGCTAAATTAATAGATTCCCAAATGCATTCCCTCTTTCCTTGAGGTCACTCCTTAAATGTCACCTTTTGAAACATTGCTTCCAGGTCAATTTTTCTGAATTTTTTCATAGCCTTCAACCAATCACAAGTATATTCTATTCACCCCTTGCTTTATTTTACCGCTTGACACGTATCACTATTTACTAGCCAAACATTCCATATATTTACAAGGCTTATTGCCTATTGTCTACATGAGAACCTAAAGTCCAAGAAACCAGAAATTTTTACCCTTTTGTCTATTTTAGTGACAGCCATCACCACTCTATTTAAAATAGCTTTTGCCTATAGAAAGCTTAGGATAATCTTACACGCACACACACACACACACACACACACACAATCAAAATGAATATACAAATGAATGCATGAATGAAATGCATTAAAATTGAATAATTGAGTTTCAACTTTATTACAAAATTGTGCCTCATCTTATTTTCAGTTCCTTTGTATCCAATATATAGTTTCTTTGCATTACATAGCTTGCTATTTTTACCCTTGATTTTCTTTTTCCTTGTTTTGGCTTGACAAATATGTGTTTACTAACCCTTTAAAATCTGTGTCTGTTACTTGGTATAACTGGAAACTCACTGAGATCTCTGCCAGCTTGGATGTTCAGAGGTAGGCTAGAGGATCCCGAGAGCAGTATAAGATTTTTATCCAGAGCAAAGCCCTTGAAAGGGAACAGGAATCCGGGAAGGAATAAACTAGCTACTGGCTCACCCTAAAAATCAATTCCACATGGAGGATTGGAGGAGCTTTAGACTGCATCATAACGGTAAGCGAGGCTCGACAGGCCTACCAGAAATTAATCAATGAAAGAGTTTTAAATTCATGGAAATGAAGTCCTCTCAAGAGAGGTTTCTCTCCCAGCGGAACAAGTCTGCCTGTCTCCCTGCGCACTGAGCCATCGGGAGCCCCCGGGAAGTACAACTTCAGCAGGGATGCACTTAACGCCACCTAAGAGCAGCAGCTGGCCCCATCGGCCATTTAGCTCCACGCAGGGCACTCACAGGCCATTTGTCATCACCATATATTGGTTTTCTATTACATGATAGTTTGCTTTTTAAAAAAATCAATACATTTCTTCAAATTTCCTTAAATTAATTTTGTTGTTATTTTTATACACATTTGAGTTAACAACCTAGAATTGAAGATGAAAAGTTGTTGTATCCCATTACTTGAGATCTCTAAAACACTGCTACTGCTTAGAGTAAGTCAGTGCTAGACACACTACCTTGCCGTCTGCCTCCCACGACCCACTGCTGGCCTGCTGCTGGGTCCTTGCCTGTGGTCTTTCATATCCCATGTCACCATTTGTTCTATTTGTCTGCTGGGCATTGCTTGAGTCCTCAGCCCTGGTAGCAAAGCGCTGGATTTGAGACTCAAGACTGCATCTAGGATGGATGACCCAACCCCGCGCTGTCACTTTGCCTCACTGTCATGGTGCTTAATTAGCTGAGCTATCTTGCCGGCCCAATGCAGGAACTATTATTTAAACTTTACATAAGGAAAGCCTAAAACTCAGGCAACTGACATGCGTTTTTTTTCTGCTGACTGATGGAAGAATTAGTTCTAGTATCCGGACTCTATAAATAAATCTTATTTAACAACGAGATTGAGATACAATAATATCCAAAATATAAATTCCTTAAAATGCAGTTAGATTAGTTTTCACAAAGGTATATGTTCATTTTACAAGAATCTCAAACAATATGTACAATATTTCTTCACATGGAAAGTTTTCATGTTCCCAGTTGCAACCAGTAACAGGGTTTATTTTGGGATTTCTAGAATGTCGTGGAAATGGAACTGTATATTACTTACTTGCATAATAGCTCCAAGATTTTCATTTTCCTTGATAGACAGACTTCACCCTCAATACTGTGTAGTGTTTGTAATACACTATGTGTTTACATGTATTGTATGTTTTTGTGCACTCATAAGTTAATAAATATCTTTTGTTTTCCAGTTTTGAGTTATTAGAAGTCAAGCTAATTTGTACATTATCATATTTATTTTTGTTTGTTTTTTTTGTGGGACTGGGTATCATATTTATTTTAAAACAACAACAAAAATATTTCACTTCTTTCATTATGGATATAATTGCTAATCATATCGAGCAATTTAATATGTACACATAAGGTCATATTTCAAACCAATAGATTATGTCCCACTAATGAAGATTTATACTGGCTGAATTTTAACCAACATCAAATGATAGCAGAAAAAAAGAACAGGAGTAATGACTTTCCTGTCTATTAGTTATAGAAAATATTCAATGGAATGGTGATTTTTAAATGGTGATGTTAATTGGGATTTCAAAGTGTAAAACTAAAATGGATTATAATAGAACATTTGAAATACATGCAAAAATTTATGAGCTCATTTATAGGAAATATAATATATTTAGACACCAAAATTAGGAAATGATACTTTTGTTTGCCAAAATGAATCACAAAATATTAAAGCAGTAGAGAAAGGTTTATATTTGACACCATAAAATTGAGTCTGGTTTTTATTGCAAGCATTGCAAATATTTTAGCACATTTACAAACATATACAAAGACAATTTTATTTTAGAGATGAAGGACATAAAAATTGATTTCTATGTAATATGTATGAACAATAAAAATGAAGGAAAATGTATATCTTTTCTTTAGTGTTTTGGAAATGGAGAAAAGACCTAGAAAGTAAAGGATGACTATGAGTTTTGGGCTCATTTTAAAATCAGCTTTTAGTCCAGAAGTTCAACTGTTCTGTTGTTCCAGCTGTAGTCTTTGTAGTCTGAAAATATGTCTAAAATATATCAAGTTGATTGAAGGTTCAGAAATAAAACATTCAAAGAAAATAGTGTACAATATTATAGAAAAGTTGATAACTCAACAGTTTATAAAGATCTTAGCAACATTCACTGATGGCAAAATTATTAAACAAATTTGCATGGAAATATAAAAGTCAGATTTGCTAAATTTTCTGATAATATAATAACTATCCACATTTACTAAAATGCTATTGAACCTATCTTTTAACAAACACAATGAAGGCCATTTTTTTACTTTGTTCATTATTTTGGGTTATCTCATAAATCTGTACTATATTTGTTTCACTGTTTATACTCTGGATCTTCCGTTTTTGTATATCCTTTAGAGCATAGAATTTGTTTAGACAAATGTGTATGTTAGTGTTACCGTTTGTATCTAGTTGCCCCCCCCAAGCCTCATGGAAATCATGGGGTGGTCAATCGTGTGGCTCGAGGGAGGAGGCTGGAGGACATGGGCAGGGTTTGAGGGGCAGGGCCAGAGAGGAGCAATAGTTGAATTGACAGCCAGACCCCCAACCTCCCACCCTCTCCCCCACCGCATGCCTGGTGGCCTCTCTTGTAGGTATGCAGCGGATTATCCTGGACACGGTGCCACAGTATCTTGAGGTCTTGCTATGTAATTCAGGCTGCTTTCAACTATGAAACCTCCAGTAACTGTGAGTTAAATAAACGTTTCCTTTCTTCATTTTGAGTGTTGGGTATTTGTTCCAGCAATGAGAGAGGAGTAGCAATTAGTTTACAAAAAGAATAGTGATTTGTGCAAGTTTTAAAATTCCTTGCATTTTCCTGCTAAACCCTGTCCTCCTTCTCTTCATCTTCTTCTTTTTTCACCTTGTGTGAGCTAATACAGATACTGTTGTTCATGCTTTTTCAGAATGCAGACACTGGAGACACTTGTAAGACATACAATCATAAATATAGCATGGATCCTCGTGTATGAAAAATTTAACACAAAGTATGAAAAGACAGGTAACAGGAAAAGTCAGACAACAGAGAAAAAGGAAAAAATAGTTACTGTTATCCAGTGTTGACAAAGTATCTAAAAATGTACTATGCTTTAGTATAATTGTCTTAGGTGACTCAAATATTTTGTCTCTATTACCTGGTTGTTCATCTGTATGTAGACTAATGAACTTTATAATGACTTATAAGGTAAATAAGTGAGCTTGATGCTAGAAAATGTAAGGCAATGGAATAATGGGGAAAAAAAGAGAATTGATGTATGTCATGTGCATGTACCTAATTCCCTACAATAGATGTAGTAATTGTATGCCGAAAACATACACTAATAAAAAGTAAAAATATAAAATATCCAGATTGTGATGTCAATTTACACGAATAACCTAGACTTCTACGGGCAGTATTTTCTCCAATGGTGCCCTACTGTCTCACATTTGAAAACCCTCCCGTATGTTGCCTATGAATCAGAATGTGTACTAGAAGTGTCACTTTATCTGAAGATCACAACTTGATTTTGAAATTAAAGTCCTGCTAAGCTGGAGAGAACAGCACACTGTTTGAGAGCTCTCTTTTTACTGGTTGTTCATATTAACAGTGGAGACTTCCATCTTTCCCTTTCAGGGCTGAGCTGCCTCCTGTTGAACACACAAGAAAGGGGACAACTGTGACAGTGGCCATGCCTCTATGGAGATATTTCTTTTTTAAATCTGTCAGAAAAATAAGCTTCTTCTATTTCACAACCTACAGATATTTCCTTTTTCTTCTGTATTCTTCCCTCTCTCCTCAATTCTGGACAGTTCTCTTGATTATTTGAGAAACTGATTTAGCAGAGGATACATGGGAAAGAACAACTGGACAATGAACTGCACAGGTCCACATCTCAGGGTGTTACATCCCATTAACTCTACTAAATCTTTCCATTCCTGAGAAAAATGTCAGCCTGTCTTCCAGATGCTACCAACCTATCATTACCTTTCTACCATCTGCTGAAGGCCACAGTATAAAATTGGTACCGTATTTATTTCTGTGATGCATATACATCATTCTTCTATGATGATTACCTTCCCTTCTTGTTAGGGCCTTCTCTTGTAACCCTGGCAATCTAAATCCAGAAACATAAGCATGAGATAGCAGAAACTTCACTTAGAAATATGGAGGCAACAGTGTCTGATTTAAAGGAAGCTGGATGATGCAGATTACTTAAGAAAGCTGGTCTGATTGTGCTGTGGACCTATGTGCCCTCTGCTGAGTTCTTCACCTGTTTTCTTTAAAATAGCCTGAAATGTATGTGTGAAATTTTTAAAGTTATTCAAGTTAAACTTTATGAGCTGCTCAGCTTTCCCATTCCCATTCTATGCTCCCTATATTTGGAATATAAAGGTGACATTTACATTTACATTTACTTTATATATGCAAATAAAGTTTTTGAAATTCCATTAATTCACCAGACAGAGAAAAATATAATTTTCAACGCTTTGGCATGTCTAGACACACATGAAAATACAATGTGTGGCTCTTTCATACATTATATGGGATATCTACTTACAATAAATTTATGACAATCATACTATCTTAAAATTACTACTGTTAGGATTTTTGGGAGGACAAGGGGAGAGGTTAAATTTGCATGGTTTCTTTCCGTACTTGTTAAGGGATGTGTGTTCTTTCTAGTTCGTGTGGTTCTAGGCATTGAGCCCAGGACCTTGTGGATGCCAAGCACGCACACGACCACTGAACGTCACTCTCATGGGAATATGCATCATCATCTAATGCTTATATACTACCCTGATTTATGGATTTGTCATGCTTTGAGTAACAATTTCCATACCGAGATAATATTTTATAGGTCTTAGCAATATTAAATTTTGTGTTGTAATGAACAAATGTACACACAAAACTCTCTGTCGTGTTCAATTATATTCTTATTTTCTCTAAGTGGAATTAACAAATCAACTCATGAATACTTAATATCTATTCATTTTTAATAACAGTATAACACTAAACCTGCATTACCAAAGATACTTATGAGTTCAATTACGAGAAAAAGTGAACAGGGAACCAGCTTCTCCAATATTTCTTACAGTTCATTGATAATACAAGGATTTATTGACCTTAATCTAATAAAGTTTGCGATAAATAATACTTTTTTGCAATTTTGACACACAATGTAAAAAGTTAAATGTATGTATAATAATTTTTACGAGGTTTCCTGTCATTTTCATGCACCTTTCTATGCATAATCATGTGTATAGGAATGTGGATAATTAATTCAAAATTATAAAACATAGCCCATGTCTTATATTTGCTCATTTCAGATATTCACTTGTATTTTCACATTTGGATTATTTTTAATTCCAAGGTAAATATCTAACATACTTAAAATGACAAAAATGTATTCCATTGTAATATTGCTGTTTATTAAAGAACTGCTCTAGCTTATTATTGGAAATGGAAATATAATCGTGATCCACAGAGTTAAAACCATAACTTAATTATGTATTTGTGTTCATTGCATTTTGATAGAGTACTAAGAATTTAACCACTAAAGTGAATATATTTCATTATAATTTTAATGTCTATGTGTTAATAATATTGCACTGCCTTCACATTCCTGGTTATGTAAGAAAAAAGATTATCTTTGTTTCCATAAGTGGGATTGTATACAAGTTTCTCATTTTATGTTGATGTTGGAAAGAGTTTTTCCTTAGGGAAATGCATTTGACACATTTTCCCAATTTAAGTAGCATTTTTTACCATATTTAATGTTGTAAGTTAACATAACAATCTAAATTTTTAAATTTCCTGAAAGACATCAATAACATTTCCTCTATGTTACTTAATTTCTTTTAAGGATATATTGAAATTAAAGTACTTTCCAAAACCATAAGAACCCAGAGTTCAGTAAGCACCTAAATATTAGGTGGAAACATGTGAGTAAAAAGCTGGGCATAAAAGCCATGTTTTAGCAAAAGTTCAGCTAAAAAGCAAGAGGAAAGTTATTGTTTCACAAGTAATCTTGTGAAACAAGAAAGTTTAAAAAGGAATCCTGGGCTAAGACGTTATTTCTAAAACTTAAAATATGTTACACAGTATGATGTATGCATGATGAATGTACATAGTACGATGAAAAAATTTCATGTAATTGACAAAAGTGAAGGAATTAGGGAATCTGATAAGCAAAAAATAACGGTACTTTTTGAAGTGCTTAGTACCCCATAATCCAGATTTGTAGTTTTACAAATCTGTATATTTCAAGGAACATGACTTGATTATTTAATTGGCATAGGTGCTGTCTTTTTTGATAACAAGTGTTTACAAAGCTTTACACAATTTCCAACCAGTCAAATTATAAATGGTGAACAATTTATAGCAGAAACAGTTTCAAAATTAGGTAAATTTATAATTCTGATTTCCACCTATAGTCTCATTCCCCTTAATTTTAAATAATATTGAAATAAGAATGTCGTGTTGTTCAAGAAGTAACATTGAGCCAGGAGTGGAGGCACAGCTCTGTGACCCTGCTTAAAAATAAAATCTAAAAGTAGATCTGAGAATGTAGCTCGGCCCAAAAGACTTGGGATTGACCCTCAGTCTAACAAACACAAAAACAGAAAACCTATTTTGACTAACAATGGAAGCATATCATTCAAATTTTCACATTTCATAGCACTTACTTTCCAGAATGTTTCAATCTTGACAAAATAGATATAATTTAAGTTATAAACTAAAATCTCAAATTTTATTATTCTTGATAAAATGTTTATGAATTGCAACAAATAGATGTATTACTTAATAATATACATTGAGAGAAATGGTACAATTCATTTGTATGCATGCTATTTATATACAAATTAACAAAACATTTTTATAATATAAATAATGTTTTTAACATGGCATATATGACTATGGGTTTAATATTTTCTCTTGATGTCTATGAATATTTAAAACGCTATATGGTGGAGATCAGTGAGATAGCTCAGTAGCCTAAAAAGCCTGCCTAGGAAAGATTAGGCAAACATGGGAATGGTGGTTTGATCTCCGGCTCCACATACTACACCAGTCCCACCTCCAGGGTAGGGTGAGCCAGGCAGAGTCTGGATGTAGTGGCACACACGTATAATCCCAGCCCTCGGGAGGCTGAAAGCAGGACAATCATGAGTCTGAGCTGTGCAGTGACACTCTACAACAACCAAATATATTTTTTAAAAAATAGTACATGGTTAGAGATTTATATGCAATTGTGGTTTAATATTTGTTCTTCTGTGAACTTCCTTGAAAGCCACACAGGTTCTATTGAGTATTAGAAACTGATAAACAGTGCTTTAGGGAGATTGATGTTAATCCAGCTAACACTTGAGTTGTCTTACTCTCTCTAGGTTCAACAGATTTCTCATTTCTTTATTGTTATGAATGTTTCTAATGGTGTCTTCAGTTTTCCTTCTCAAGTACTATGTGACTGGCTTCTCATTTATTTGTGGCCTACAAATATTATATAAGAGCCCTGTTTCAGGGTAGAATATGCAGCTTGGACATTCTTTAATACTCTTTTTACCTGTCAGCTCTTGTGCCTGTATCCGAGGGTTGTGAGCAACACAATTGTTGTACAGATTTTATTCTTCCAATCTGCATTTTGTTTTGCTGAAGACAGAATTTTTAATATATTATTTTATATTTCAGAAAATGTAACTGTGTATACCACCTAAGTAGCACAGAATGGAAAGAGAAGGATACACTAGAGAGGATTGTATTTCCCCAGATATGATAAAGGTTCACACATCAAACTCTGGTGTAATCAGATTCCCTAGAAAGAATGTGTTCTCTATAGACAATATTCTGCACAGATAGCACTACAATTATTTTTTGTCTTCTCATCTCAGATCTATAAGCAAATTTTTCTCAGACCCTAACTGGAAGAACTGGGTTGAATTTATGGCAGGAAGGCCTAAGAATTCATAAGAGATCCCACTATGGTTGTAGCCACTGGGAGTTTTTTCTCACACACTCATCCACATGTAGCCTCTACCAATTCACCAAAGTCAACATTTAACAAACATCACCACCAGTTGATAGGTTCAGTAGTTTCTGCTACAGCTCAGCAGTTTAGGCTGTAACTGGAGTTTCTTGTCTCTAGAGTTCAGGTTGCAAGCAACTTACTTGCCACCTCCTTTCATGGATGAATCCAAGAAAAATCATCAATTATCTTAGTTTTTCCCATTATTAATATGGTTGTCATTACACCCGAGATATTCTCATCTCAGAGAGAAAAATTGGAGCCAATTTTGAGAGACATTGATAGTTTAGGATTTTTTTTTTTTTTGACAGATCTTATAAATCAACAAACTTAAGAACTCTTTGCTCATGGGGGAACACATACAGTACATTTATACACAATAATTTATATGAAGTTTAAGATGCATAATATGGGTTATGAAGACCTTTTATCATTATGTCTGACTAGGTAAAGTAGAAACAATATCATAGAAAATGATGCTTGTATGAAGAAAATTGGCAGTGGATAGTTAAAACTCAGAGTTATGAAAAACTCAGAACGAATTGTTTGAAAACTTTAAAAATGAGTTAGGAGACCAAATGATGAGACAATTAATTTGTATGCTGTACTTTGGAAAATTTGTTATATTTGTCTTTAAAAACAGGAAATTTTAAATTGTTCTTGCAATTTTTACACTGTAAGATAAGTATTGCATGTCTTCACACATTTAATTATATCTCAGAGTTTATTTTAGCAGTTGAGATGAAATATATATATGAAGCATAAAGTTTGGATACAGATGTACAAGCAGATAGCTAGGCATATGTTTTTCTATTATAAAGTATGCACACATATTTCAGATATTTGCATATAAATGTTTAAGTGATGGACTAAAACAGTCACACTACCCACAAATTACTACTTAATGTTGTCACCTGATACTATTTTTAAAAGAGATATAAAAAATGGGATTGTAGTAGTTTTTCAAAACATAAAGAATAATTAACTGTTTTATTTATTTGTACCAAAAACAGTATTATTGGATTAAAAGTAATACTAATTGTTATAAAAATTAAATATATCTACTTATGGCTTTATGTCTATTTAACTATAAGATAGTGATCTGAAGATTCTGAAAATTACTAACATTCATGCACTTTTATGATTTAAAACAGATAATGTTTAAAAACAAGAATAAATATGAAAGATATCTTGCTTATTTTTACCTGAGGACAAACGTTGCAACATCCAAATAAAATATCTACAGAAGATACAAAAACTATTAAATGATGTCACTGTTATGTATGTGTGAGCATACATTTATCACTTAAGCATTATAGCACTCTTGTCTTGGGCATGCTAAAATATACAATACTGAAAAAAAATCAATTAGGCCTAATGATTTTTGTAAGATAAAAATGATGACATTCTATAGGAACAAAAATTAATTCAAGAGCTGGAGAGATATCTCAGTAGCCTAAGTGCATGTGTGGCAAGGGCCAGGACCCAGTCTCAATCCCAGATGCGGCATGCCATGCCAGCCCCAAGTCTTATATATCATCAAAGCTGGATGTGGTGGCACAAACCTGTAATTTCAGTGTTGGGAGGCTGAGACTGGAGGATCATTGTGAGTCCAAGCTGCAGAGTAAGACCTTGTACCAAATAAATGAATAAAGATTTTTTTATTTATTAAAAATTAAATCAATCTCAGGATATTAATGTCATGATTTATATTGAAATATTATTTACATATTTTGATATTAGTGATTATACTTTCCTAAACGTTTCCTAATGAGGAAATCCATATATTCCAAAGCTAACAGGCAAAATATAACCACTGGAGTGAAATTTGTAATATCAAAAACTTAAAATCAATTTAATTAACTAAAGTACAATCAAATATGTTTCAAAACAGTACTCCCAATATTGAAAAAGGTGGCCTTGAATTAAATTCATTCAGCGAAAATGAATCCTTTGAAATAGTTGTGTGACATAAAAACCATCACTTAAAACTGTATGAGATAATTCCATAAACTAAAACATACACAAGAGACACAATATATACTCATGAAATACTTATTGCTGTGATTCGTGCAGTACATGCTATTTTTTATTGCTGGTCATTTCGACAGTATGTTTACTTTTATTTGTTCCTTTGTATATTATAGCTTTATTTATATATAATTTATGTAATATAAAATGTATCCATTCAAAATATAATCCAATGGTGTTTAGCATAATCATACATTGGTGAAATTGTCCTTTTAAATACAATTTATGTACTTATGTTTATATCAGCATAGTTTATTTGTATTTATATTTGCCAATAGCTAAGCCATGTAAGTTGCCAAGATGCCATTAGCAGATGAATGTATAAAGAAAAATGTGTATTTACACAAGTGTGTGCTGCTCAGCCATAAAGCAGAATCACTTTGAGTCTTTTTAAGGAAACTTGATGGTTACTGACATTATAATGCTAAATAAAATAAATTAGACACAGAAAGTGAAATATTGCATATCTTCTCTTACATAAAATCTTTTAGGTATAAATAATTTTAAAAGTAAAGTAGATTGTAATAAACAAGAAAAAGACTTCATAAGAGATGAGAAAGTGAGGGTAGAGGGGAAAAGAGAAATCAAAGTGATTAAGGAAATATATGTTCATATATATTCAAATATATATGTTCATATATATTCAAATATATGTTCATAATTATACAGGCTCTGTTGTCTGACACATAGCTGGTGATACATCAATTCAGGTAACAGATGCAATTCATGTGTATATATTTATTTTTTCGGTAAAAAAATCTCTCTTTGAGACGCTATCTTATTATTTCTTAAATATGTACTTTAATCTGTATTAATACATATTTAAGAAATAAAAATGTGTACCTTTTCTAATGTTTTATCAATTGTTATTATACACTCTTTAACATGTTTTTAAAAAGTAAAAAAGATAGAAAAAATTACAGTTTATTGAAAGCAGGCATTAATATTTAATTATTTGTCCAATCTTGTGAACTATATTGGTTAATCTAAGCAACAGATTTAATGATAAAATATATAATATGGCAGCCATTGTTAATTATCTATTCTTGTTATGAAAATCGGTAACATTAGCATTGTTTTATGTTATCCTGTTTATGTCTTTGTTTCTTCTATTTGTTCTTGCTTTAGGTTTTATTCTTCAAAACGAAATAAAATAATGTTTTATTTTTATTGCTTTTAATCAGAAAGAACAATGTGGCAGTTTGAAAACATGTTAACAGTACACTCCCAATATTTGATACAATGCATATTGATGTCCTCCTAGTAGTTATACAGAGTACAGGGTGTAGAGGTGATAATTTTTCTCATCATTATTGGTACAAAAAATTTCTTCTCATTGAAACTAAAAGAAAATAGTTATATACATAATCCAATGTTCCGTAATTGCAGTGGGTTATTGGAAAAATTGACAATGTTGGAAGGTATTAATTTAAGCCTTTTACAGTTCAGCAGTCTAAACTAGCTTAAAAAAATAAAATAGAAAATAGAGCTAAGAACTCAAACCTATATCCAAATGGTACAAGCAAATACAAAGACTTCCTATTTTCAAACAGGAAGGGAAAGAAGATGGAAGGAAGCAAAAGGGCATGGGAAGAAATAAATTGAAAGAAATAAATTGAAAGTTGGCACTTGGGAAGAGGACCGAGCATTGAAAGGACCAAGAAATGGTTGGAAGGGTAGGGGACAAAAAAAGAACCAACATGTCATGTACACGTGCCAACTCTCCACAATACATGTAATCAATATGTACTACAAATGTGTACTAATAAAAGAAAGTGGAAAGTCTAAAAATAAATAAAATACAAAGACACCACTGTCTTCCATTCCAAACCATTTCGATTCTATGTCTTGAAATATATAATTGATGAGATAAAGAAAATTATATTGGACATTTTTTTGAGGAGGGCAGAACTAGGGATTGAACTCAGGATCTTGCACTTGCAAGGCAAGTGCTTATTCTACTGAGCTATCTCTCAGCCCCTATATTGGACATTATCAATATAGCTAAAAATGTACAATAATACTGGACAGTGATTTTGAGTGCTCATGCAGTCATGCACTTCATAGGGAATACCATAACTTTATTAGTAAATGATAAATTTATTAATAAATGATGAAGTGGTCAAAGATAAGTGCTTGTGTTTTTGGGGGGTCGGGGTCTCACTATGCAGCTCAGACTCACAGTGATCCTCCTGATTTCTGCCTTCCTGGAGCTGGGATTACAGGTGTGTGCCACCATGCCTGAAGCACTGATTCAGCATGCCCAGGGGTGCGGCAGGTACAGCATGGGGTTGCCAAGGATTGATCCCTGGCCCCCGTGCTTACCTAAGCAAGCACTTAGTCTGCTGAGCTAAACTGCCAGCCCTCAAAGAGAAGTACTTAAAAAAAAAGATCTTGATGCACTGAGCTTACCAGAAAGCTCCAGTCAGAGGAGAAATAGGATGATGAAGGTGAATTACCGAGAATCATTCTTGTAAAATCAGGATCAATAGAAAAGAGTGTTTAATTATGGAAGAAAAGGCAGATGAGAATATTACTGAAATAACACAAAAGAAAATTAAAGCCTGGCTGGTACATCCTGGTGCCAGTTAAAAGAAAACCAAGACATGATTAGGAAGTAGAAATGGCAGATATTTTCTAAGTCAGGTATGGAAACCAGAGGAAATTGATCGAGGATATTGACTTCCACGTTTCTGCTGTGAGGCACACGATGGATGGTTAAGTCTCTCACACAGATCTGGCACGTAAAACAATGTGCAGCAGAGCAGGTGGCATCTTAGGGTGAAGAGAGCTGATACGGAATACAGGAGATGGTTTAAAAGACACTGATGCAGTTTTTAATTTTCAATCTTGCTGGATTCTGAGCCATTCCTGTTACGTTTGAGAGAGTAAGTACCCCAAAGCCTTTGTATATAGGAGATGTGAAGCTAGAGATTTAAAAGCTCATTAGCATTTAGATTGTAGTTTAAGGTAGCAAATCTTTATATATGAAGAAAAGAAAAAGTAGAACAAAATGATGGTTATATAAAAAGAAGTGTACAGTGATGGGAAGTTCTCTATTCTCAGAAAAGTAACGTAGAAGTGCTAAGAAATTGCTTCTATCATTTTAAGAAACAAGAGAGCTTCCAACAGTGATTGATACCATCCAAAAAATTGTGCTGGCTAGCAAGATGAAGACTGTCAATTCACTTGCAAAACTTTTTGTGCACAACAGAATAATCATGAAGATATTTGACTTTACATCATTATAAGCCAACAGAACTATTGAAAACCAGACACACTCTTCTTCAATGTTTATATGTAGATATTCTCATGCATATGCATATATAGTCTGTGATTGTGGAAGACATTATCATACCTAGTAGAGTGTTGTCCATGGAATAGGGAAACCATGTGCAATGTAACAAACTGGCTTTTAAGCAAATTTGAAAATCACACTGTTAAGAATATGGAAGAGTTGGGCCAGGGCTATAGCTCAGCAGCACAGGCACCTGCCTTGCAGGTGCGAGGTGATGCATGCCTGTAATCTAGGAGCATGAGACGCTAAAAACAGGAGGATCACTATGAGTCTGAGCTGCATAGTGAGAGCTTGTACCAAATACATTTTAAAAATAAAATAGAAATAATACATTTATTAAATTATATATGTATATAATTTTATGTCTTAAAAGCATGTTTATAAGTATGTCTGTATTAATAGTACCTACTGAAAGAGTACTTACTAAATTAGTACTAATATATTAAGCTATTTACTGAGGAAAAAAAAAGGAGAACTAGAAGTAAAGGCACATGCCATTTCTGGAATATAAGTGCTTTTGTACGGTTTTCTCTGTCTGCCGTTTTGGTAAGAGAGTTAGAAAGAAATAACCCAATATAGCCCAATAGACCATGATAGTAGTGGATTATAAGCAGAGCTGGCATTGGACTATATTGAGTTATTTTGCTGAAGTCAAGTACCTACAATATTTGAACTGGCATCAAGTATGAAAAGGTCCTTCAAAAACTTTTCCAAATACACCTTCTTTAATAGCAATGAAACACTCATCTCTGACAAATCAAAACAAAAAAGGCAGATATAAATGAAGGATCATTTCATAGAGAAATATATATAGTTATGCTTTGTGTACAGGTATCCCACCAAAGCCTCATGCAGTCATGGCGCAGCTTCTGGAATTCGTAATTGATTATTGTGGAAATGGTGCAACCTCTCCCCTGGAGTAGGTGATTTGCATTGCATTGTAAGGTAGGAAGAAAAGTTAGCTGCTTGAGCAAATGCTGACTCTCTCCCAGTGCTCTCTTGCTCTTAGCCACCACGGTGGAAGGTTGCCCTCTGCCATGTGCCAGTCTGCTTTGGAGCCAGCAGAATAAGGACTAAAACCTCCAGTAACTGTGAGCTAAATAAACTTTCCTTTCTTCATTCTGAGTGTCAGGTGTTTGTCTCAGCAACAAGAGAAGAGTAACTAAGACATATATATATATATATATATAAAATTGGATAGATATATAGCTACTTTCTCTTAGTTCAATGAGAAGAAAGATTTGTTCTAATATTGTTTAGACAAGCTGTCATGTCTGCATCTTGTATTCTGAATAACTACTATGAAGACCGATTATATATATGTATATATATATATATATATATATATATATATTATATGAAAATGCAGTGCATAATATTTTAAATATCAATTAGTTTTAACACTTTTAAGAAACAATTCCAAATAAAGTGTCCATAAGAATGTATCTTGAAAAACAAAAATGTTAGAAAGAGAAAAAGAAGAACGAAAGGGTGCAAAATATTTATATTGTCCCACTTAGGGTTTCAACTTTGAGAACCCACATCTACCATATTACTAATATTTTAAGATTTTATTAATCGTTATTAAGGTAAATATATTTTATGTTTATATTTATTAACATAAATATATTTTCACCCACAATGGTATATGGTGTGGGTTACATTATAAGTACACAAAGTCTGTAGGGAATGGTGTCACAGTTTATGAAATATACAAACAAATCTCACTTTTCTTAATATTATTATCTCAAAATATTACATTAGATAGTTAAATATGCACATATACAAAAATAATTGGCTTATTTTACTTTCCATTTAAAATATATATTTAAGATGATCTGTTCTGTAAATATTACACACAAGTATATAGAGACAAAAGAATTCTATGAGCTAGTTATAATTTATGCATGTTTGATAATAAAATTATTTTAAAAATTTACCTATTAATTATCATATAAGCTGCTAAACTTGACACAAAAAGCAATTAATTTAGAAAGTAACTGTAGGGCACACTAAAGGAATGTATGTACAGCATTTGTGAATTGATTTTGCTGTAAAATTTTTCATGCTCGTGACAACGTACATGATCCATGTCATGGTAATGCAAGCTGGATATGGCCTGAAATGCCTCAGTGCAGGTCATGCCCATAAACAAAACACTGACAGGTTGAAGATCTAATATGAAAAACAAATTGAGAAAACTGCACACATGATTATTCTACAAAACAAGATGAGGAAAAACTCTCCGAAATTCATACTATGAACTGATAAATTGTTATATTTAAAGATGAAAACTTACAGGAAAATTTCTTAGTGCAGATGTAAAATATAAAAAGATAGATAGATAGATAGATAGATGATAGATAGATAGAATGTGTTGCTATAAAAATTGTGTATTAAGTGCTTAATAAGTTGTATGAGATGAAAGCCAGCCATGGTGGCGCACGCCTGTAATGCCAGCACTCGGGAGGCTGAGGCAGGAGGATTGGTGAGAGTTCAAGACCAGCCTGGGCTACAAAACTGAGCTCAAGGCCAGCCTGAACTGTACAGCGAGATCCTGTCTCAAAAAGACAAAAACAAAACAAATAAGTTGTATGAGAGAAAAATAAAAATATGTAATAGGAAGTCAATAAAATGATTACGGATAATTGAAATATGCAGCACATGTTTGATTATGTGAAACCACAACAGTAACTGACACATTGCCATGAAATTGCCTCAGAATACTCCTCTTCGCTTTGGTTCCCTTGCTGGAGAAGCTCTGAAACCTCCCTGTCATGAGCATCATTATGTGTATGATAAAATCCCATTGCCGCCAAAGACCAGCAGCTTCCTACAAACACCCCTGTGTGTGCTCACCTATCTGACTCACAGGGTCGGGTGCCATGTGAATTCTGGATCTGCCTTGAAGTCAACATGACCATAAAAGGTAAATATTTGCACCAGATTCAGGTCACTGAGGTAACCATGAAAACAATGCTAAAGACACTCATGAAAGAGGATTTCCAAGTCTGCTTCAGAAATGGCAAAAGATGGGATACGTGAGTTCACAGAAAGGGGTCAGAGATAATGGGGCATTCATGGCAATTTGTCTTTTATGGTAATAAATTTTGCCTAAGCATTCATGGTATTTTTCTACATGTACTTGTCTGAACAATTTGTCAAATTTATTTCTAAGCTCATAAACATGAAAAGGTACACAAGACACTGGAAATTAGAAGGCATCTAAAATAAAATGACATATAGTTTCTCATGAGACTAGTTTTGCTAAATTAATATTTACAGAATTTTATAACATCAGATGTTGAGGGATTAGAAAAATTTCATTCACATAGGTCTTTCATAATGTAATTTTAAAAACATTTGCCAACAATTTGGACATGTCTAGGAAATTTTATAGTATTTATATTTATTAGAAGGAGTTTCTAAAAGATCCTTTCTTACTCTTTCACTGGCTGCAACTGTGTCTTCAAGATCCGAAACTCTATCTTCATTTTCGTTCATTCGGTTCTGCCAAGTTGTGATCAAGATTTTATTTTCTTGTATATCTCTTTGAAACTGTTTCATGCGATCTATGTCTTTCCTATATTGCTCCGTCAGGGAGTCCATAATTTTTCTACTCTCCTCTAATTTTTTATCGATGTCTTCTTTAATAGTATTGAAGTCTGTCATTATGGTTATCCTTTCTCTCTCTAATTCAGAGATTATTTCTGTTCTGTTCTCCTTTCTACTTTCGTGTAGTTGTTCCCCTACTTGGGATGCTATTGATTTAGACATGTCTTTGTTAACTTTAGATATTATTTCTGCTCTGATGTCCTCTATACGTTTCTCCAGCCATTTTTCCACTTCACGTATTTCTTTTTTTACTTCAGATGTTATCTCTGATCTCAGTTGCTCTATAAGTTTCTGCGCTTGTGTGTCTGCCTCAGAAGCTACCACTTCAGAGGTTTCATCTGTATAATTCTCATTTTCTTCCATGATAGTGTCTTCTGTATTTGGTTTGGGTGGGCACGGGCCCTGAGATTGCCTCCTACTCCTTGTTGTTATCATTTTGTATGGAAGCGACCTCTGCACTTTGGTGGCGTTATGCTGTGTCTATGGGCCTTTGATTCGGAGACTCCAAGCTGGTTCCTCTACAGAGGTTCCTGACTCTGTGTTGGAGCTCGGGCTGCTAGCTGCTGTGAAGCCCTGCGGGTGTGGTCTGGAGGTGGAGGTGGAGGTGGAGCTTTGGGATTGAGTAGTCTTGGTAGGCTCATCGACCAGATCAGTTGCCAGACGAGATGTTTGATGGGTTCGGTACTGGAGCTTGGGCTGGAGGGGTTCAAAAAAAAGAAAGAAAAGGGAGCGGGGAGGGGAAGCGGGGAAGGGGAAGGCGGGCTTCTATAGCCCCGGTTCGGGTTGGTGCTGGAACAGGAAGTTAGTCGCAGGAACACAGAGGCGGGGCAGAGGGGCAGAGGCAGCTTACCCGAGGCGGGCGAGAAGAAGAACACAATTAAATATTTTCTAAAAAAAAGTAAATATTTTTTAGAATCTTACGCATTTAAGAAACAAGATAAAATAACAAAATTCTTCATTATTGTTTGAATTTTTAGAAGAGACAAACCAATTATTGGTTAACAGGAAAAATTAAATTGATTTATTCACATAATGATCTAGTCTTACCAAGCATAAAACATCACTTAGATATAGCAGTATGAAGGACACAAATAAATATCAAAATTTTGAGTATACACTGAACTGCAAAAAGAACATTTATTATTGCATTTTCTTTGATATTTCATTTTTACTTTGTTAATTAATTAATTTTTTAAATATATTTTAGGGAAAAGTCTACAGGGTGTTCAGGGTCTCACTACTAGATTGTACTTGTAGTGATCTACCTGTTCACAGCCTCCCAAATGGTAGGATTACAGGTACAGGCCACCACACCCAGTCTCAATCACTGTCTCAGTGCACCTCGGGTTGGGGCTGGCATGGCAGGCTGGGTCCCTGCTTGCAGGTGCTTTAATGCACTGAGCTCTTTGGCCAGCCCATTTTCTTTGACATTGTAGGGTAATTATGAAGCTATATTTTTATATAGCCATAAATATAGACACATAAAAGAGTTTAAACATCAATGGCAAAATAACATTTACTTCAAGTAATAGCATAAACTTTGGAGGAAAAAACTAATAATTTTGGGAAAGAGTTGATAAATTATATTCAGATGTGCATTGTTTTTCTTAGACAATCTTTCAGTGAGCTGATGAATTGCCTAGCTGGTCCTGGACCTGCTATGCTGCTTTTGTCTCCCATAGTGGTATGCTTGTGGCATTTGCCACCCAATCCATGTTCTATTTCTAAATTTTTAGAAAACAAATAATAAAATTTATTGTGTTAACCACAAAATTATGACAGATTTCTCTATTATAACTGAATTTTTATTTGTAAATTTCACAGTTAATCTTCATACACAAATTAACACGATGACATAACAGTATACTTGAATACAGTAAAATATACAGGACATTGAGTTTCCATACTTTGTTATATTTCTCTGCTATTTCTGTGTTAAAGTCACATGACATTTTCTATGAGCATCTCTTACCTCTATCTGATGCAAAACTACCTCAGATATATTAATAAATGCTGCATATAAATGAATGATGAGGCATCCCTGGCAAGCTCTTTATATCCTTGTATAGAAACATTCATGACCAGGTCTGGAACATTCCCATGAGCATGTCATTAATCCCAACACTCTATGAGATTAGAGGAGAAAGTCATCATTTGGAGCCCGGCCTCCACAACACGGCAACTTCATGAGAAGCTCAAAGAAAGACAATAAATATTGGTTTGGTGATGCAGTTGAGTGCAATCTCCCTGGGTTGGTTCAATTTCTAACAATTGGAGGAAGAAAGTGGAGAGAAAATCAAAAGACTCTTATGGCTTTTTACTGTCTTGTGGTAGGAAAATAGAGCAAGTAACAGGAACTTAGCATGACAAAGCTTACAAAACCTATGACAACTGGCTTGTATCTCTTGTAATTTCTATTACATTTGAGACAGTGCTTCTCATACAATAGGACTTTGAATATATGAATTGATATTTTCTTGTTCTCCCTTAGGTAGTAGGAATAATAGAGTCCATGAGTAATTCATATGATCAAAAAAGCACCTACTGTTGTTCTTTTACAAAGAAAAATTCAGAGGTCAGTACAATAGTAGTTCTAGTGAATTATTAAGAGCAAAGGGGAGATGGTGGGTTTGGGAATGAAGGGTCAGAGTGAGTAGTAACTTAACCTATCATCTTATGATCTCTGATGATAGAAAGGTATAAGCCAAGGAAAGACAAATGACTGTATGAACAGAAACAGAGGTGCTACTGAGGTGTGACGCACAGTGTTTCGTGTTTCAACAATGTGAAATTTCATACAGTGTTCCATGTCTGGGGATAATATTGAATGGGTTGCTTCCCAAATTTGGGAGAAGGCACCTTCTTCCTGCATATTTCATCTTGACTTTATGTCATTACCATCATATCTTGATACACTTGCTGTATTTGATGTCTATATGAGTCACTGTATAAATGGTTTTAACCTTTACTTATTACAAGAAGGTGGTTATTTTTGGTTGCCTATGTTACTTCTTCATCTTTTTTGGGACTCTGTAACATAGAAAAGGAGACAGTGACTTATGTACTTTAAAAATAAGGGCACAAAAGAATGGAGATGGAGATTGAATCAGAACATTCTGTGATTTAAGCAGAATGAAGTGCAGGTGAATGTTTTCAAACTAGGACATCATCTAAGATTAACTTCTGTGACCATTTTCTGCCATTTAGGACTCTTAAAGGAAGAGTGTATTACTAATGATTAATATTTGTTTATGTTTTCCTTTTGTGTAAGGGCAATGGTAATTTATTGAAAACAGAACAAAACACTTTGTGTTTAAAATTCAAGTCTGGAAATGAGGATAGCTTTTTGCAAACTGGGCTGTAAAGCTTTTCAGTACGGAAGGGAAGAGTAGGAGAGTAGGCTTTCTTCCTAATGCTGTTATCCTAGTTGGTGCCACAGATCCTCAAATGGTCTCTTTGTGTACAGTGGAGCTCGGCGTCTGTGTGCTGGAGTAGGGAGAGTGAGTTAGGAAACAGCTGGGGAAGGGAAGATTTCACTCTTGACAGGAAAGAAACAGCAACTACATCTGTTAGGTTTCTGTTTCTATAAAAAGACTACCTGCTAGCCTGCTGACATGAGGCAGACTCAACTGCAATGTTGAAAGATTAAGGCCAGCTGGTGTTTTTCCAGTCGATTTGCATTTCTGGAGCTCAAGGTGATCCCCTGTATTTTGAGCGGATGTCAATGACTCAGAAAGTTGGCATCTTCTGAGGACACTGATGTTCCCTCTTTTAAAGATATAAGAAATCAAGTGTAAGAGAAACACAAATAGAAATGATTAACATCAAAGTGGTTAATTTGCAATAATTGCTGTATGAATGTTTATCATGTTGATTAAATCTATTTATAAAGGGGTATGTATAATCTATATCCTGAAATTGTATGGGAAAGGTTCAGGAGTGTACAGAAAAAAAAAAAAAAAAATTGATCCTTACATTGGAAATAAGGACAGTCTTCAATTAGGTGAAAGGTAAATTGGCTATAAAAATTGTATTCTGCTGGGCATGGTGGAGCATGCCCGTAACTCCAGTGATCAGGAGCATGAAGCAGGAGGATTACAAGTTCGAGGCCAGTCTGAGTGACATAGTGAGATGAAGGCCTGCTGAAACTACATAGCAAGACCTCGTCTCAATAAAAAAACAAAATGGGTTGGACTAAAGATCAACAAGCTCTCTAAGCTGATAAGGTAAAATATCGCTTTTCATATCTTCTGTGCAAAATAAATACTGCCCACTTGGCCTATACATACCCTCCTTCCTCCTCACTATACATGCCCAGGGCCAGTACCAAGTTGGTGCCTAAGATTCTCTATGGTTCAATTCACAAGTCCAGACAAATATATTATGGAAAATGAGCACAATTTCTTGAAACTTCTAGAAGCCATTATACCAGTTGACTGGAGCTTAATAGATTTGTTCATTATATACCCTTACTTCTATATAAAATAAATTTATTTGAATATTTAAGAAATGTTGCGTTCATTTTTTTGAAGGTGATGTCTGCCTCTCAAAAGAAAGTCTGAAGTTCATTCCCTGGGACTGGGGCAGGGGCAGGAGGATAATAAACCTTATGTCTCAACATAAATTTACCACAATATCAACATTATTTTAACTAAAATATATGTACTGAAACACTTAAATGGGACTAAACATACCAAAGTGAAAATAAAAATGATAACTATATGTTAAAACTGTGTCAAAAGTGACATCACTCCTGAATGTAGTGCAAGTGATCCTATTTTAAACAACAAAGGCCTTCAACTGAGATAAACCTGATTTTTGTATCATTGATCTGAATTCATTTTAATGAGGTAATATATATTTGTGAAGGAAAAGGACAATAAAATTTTATTTACCTAATTTTCTGCTACAACTAGTGAGGAAATCAGAGAATGCATTTCCTACCTGTTATGATCATGTTTAATTTAATAATGGAAGTGTGGAAAATACACCATTGGAATACGGAGATAGACAAAGATATTGGTGATATCTTTTCCCATTCCTGTTGTACTTCTGGAAATAAAGTAATTTATTTTTATCAAGTAGTGTTCTTTGTACAGAAATCTGAATATTTAATAACAAAAGTGATCATTTGACACTTACTTTGTCTTCAGCCACCCCATTTTGAAGTATTACATATTCTGCACAGGTAAAAATCGGTTACATTGGCATGCATTTGGGGAACTTGGTCCCTCTTTTGTCAGTGTCTTCTCAAGGTACAAAGTGCTTTCAGACTCCCTGCAGTCTTCTGAAGTTAACAAATGCCACAATTTTATCAAATTTATGGAACTTTCACTATTTAAATCATGATGTGAAATAAATATAGCTCTCTGAACATGCTATAGAAATGTTTTACTAGCATTTTTCCATGAATATAGATATCTTTGAGCTATAAATTACTTCATAAGCATGAAGACTGGCAAGGAAGTTGAAATAGTGAAGTTTGAGTAAGTTTAAAAAAAACTTTTAGAACTGAAATATAGATAGATAAATAGATAGATAGATAGATAGATAGATAGATAGATAGATAGATAGATAAACTTTTTAGGGTTCCAGTTATTTACTATTTGATTGTGGTGGTGGTGGTTACATGGTGGCATACATTTAATTTGTCTTTTGCTTTTCATTTTTTTATTACTTTTATTCAGAAATAACAATGAGACAATTTCAAAACATGTTAGGACATCCACAATAATTAACACAATGCATATTGTTCTCTTCATAGTAGTTGTTCAGAGAACAAGATGCAGACATGATAACTTTTCTAAATACTATTGGTACAAATATTTCTCTCTATAGAACTAAGAAGAAGGAATTATATACACAAACCAAAAAAGAAAAAAAGAAAAAAAAAAAAAAAAGGTGGGTTATCGCCAAAACTAGCAATGTCAGAATCTTTTGACTTGAGCCTTTTACAGCTCAGTATACTAATCTGGCTTTACTTTTTATGCCACATGGTTAAATTTTTCTGCTGGGTGGCTAAGGCCAAGTTAAAGCAAGACATATATAACAAAACATGTAACTTTGTATCTTCAAAGATCAGTCAAATCCCCTCAGGATTTACCTTGAAACCACATACATCTTTTTGTGGAACTTTTGTCAGTGTCAGATATCAGAAGAGTCACAGCCACTGCTTGACCAGCTTGCTCCCTGTGAAAGACTGAGAAAATGTTTTCTCTCTTAGTGACTCTCCTTAGGCGAATTATACATCATCAATCCCTTTCCTCTGTGGCCCCATAATCTTGAACAGAAAATTTGGGACACCATTAAGTTATAGCATGTTACAGTATAGGTTCTCTTATGTCCTTAGTCCTCACTGACATTGAAGGGCTAGGACCACAATACTGGTTATCCTTGTATCCCCTCTTTTTCTCTAATTTTGGATCTGCAAACTTAAGTTCTTAGCTTCCAGAACAGAATCTGAGTGAAACTATTGCTACATAACATAGGTACATAAGCTTAACATCACTGTCTTTCTGAATATTAAATGCCTTGCACTTAACATGCAATTGATGTTTTCCATCAGTCATTGATATTCTCAAAAATCCCTATAGAATGTGATTTTAAAAACTGTTAGACATTTGTACACAGAAATTTAGAAATCTAAGCATATACACAGTTGTAGGTCAACCCTACAGCAATTTTGCTTGTCTTGAATTATCTTTATTTGCCCTGTTCTGTTTTCTTTTAAGACAAACATTTACTTGAGAGAGAGAGAGAGAGAGAGAGAGAGAGAGAACAGCAGTAGTTGAAATTACATTAGAAGCAGCACACATCTAAAGGACCAGAATGGCAGGCGTTCCAAGCCTGGTTTTAGTCAGACACATCACTACTCTGAGTGTCAAAAATCTGTTGCTGATTCTTAGGACCACTGTCTAATTCATCTTGTGTATATAAGAGCATTGTTTTGCTTCTGCCATGTTGAACTGAAATATAGTTTTGGTAAGTTAAATATCTTTAGAATAATTTTTAAATAAAAATACTCTAAAATAATTAAATATGTTCTGCAATTGTAGTGAGCCACCAGTGAAGGTTGTGATGTTGGAGGCTATTGAATCTAAGCCTCCTAAAGCTCATCTCACTAATCTAGCTCTGCATTTCATGCATTGTAATTAAGCATTTTTTTTTT